>SNQJ01S0118291.1:0-27655 GCA_010110895.2 Picea sitchensis
AGTTTTCTCCTTGTCGTCTTAATGCATGTCCCCAACAAGGTTGGAGTACAAAGACTTGGGTCTTGAGATTGTTTCTCTTGAGGAAAAAAGATCTCGCACACCCAAGCGACCTCTCATGGAAAGAGAAAAGAAAGATGATAGAATAGGAGATCCTTTCAAACTGTTTATTGAGGAAGTCCTCACACAACAAAGGAATGAGATGATGGATAGTTTCACACAAATCCTTCGACGACTACCAACAAGCAATGCATCTTTTTCAAGCGGAGGCATCACCCCCTTCAAGGTACAAATAAACTTTGATATTCCTATATTTGAAGGTTATATAGATGTAGATGTTGTAGACAAGTGGTTGAATCTATTAAAAGCATATTTTATGTCCATAAATTTTCGAATAGAGAAAAGATTACTTTTGCACTCCTCAAAGCCGTTCCCCACGTCAAAGATTGGTGGGAAACGTTCTGTGAGCAAAAGGAAATAGAGGAACCCTCAATATTTATAGTCACGACCACCTGGGATTCCTTCATGGATTTTATTAAGGAACAATACTACCCTTTCAAAAGTTATGATGACTTGTATACTAAAAGTACCACACTGTGGCAAGAAAGAGACCAAGCAGTGACAGATTTCACTAATATCTTTCATACCTTGCGCACCAAGCTGGGTATCAAAGATTCAAAGTGACAATTGGTGTTGAAGTATCACGATGCTCTGCATAGATACATCCATACCGAAATGGATATCACATGCTCGCGATAGATACATCCATAATGTAAATGGATTTTTTGGATATCCATCCTTGGCACGCCTATTGATATGCTATCAAAACCAAGAAGAAATCAAACAAAGACGTGGCAATTTGGGCCTTGGAACCCTCACAACAAAATCCAAGAAAGGAGGCCCCAACCCATAGAACAAAGGACGAAGAGAATATGGACAATATCGGGACAACCAATCCAAATGGAATCGTGAAGAAGGACACTGAAAGACAAAGAAAGACACGGGAAGTGGTGCGGACTTCCATAAGATCCCTTTGTCATAACATTATTGGATTGTCACCAAAGCAGCCGCTAGTGGCCAAAGTGAAAGCATCTTATTCAGATGTGGGTTCGTGACTGTTTAACTAGAAATGAGAAGATAGATCATTAATGCGGAACCCAATTCCACTGTTACTACCACCAATGCGAATCCAGAGGTTCCTAAGTAGTGCCGGGTCTCTATCGACAACACCGCGACCCACAACCCTACAAGGGAAGCCGACCATCCAACAATGCCCATTGTCATACTCATTATCGTTAACTTTCAAAGACAATGTATTTTGTGATGTTGTTCCTCTTGAAGTTTGTCATGTTCTTTTGAAAACCTTATTTATGGAAACGCTATGTTGTATATGATTCTATATGCCCTCAGAAGTGTTATTAATTTGAACAGAAATTGTATAGGATACCCGGCGGCAGCCCCACTCATCGTTATTTCTTGATCCCTTAAGAAATGCAGAAGGCCAGCCTCTCAAACAAGGAAGTTGTCTCTTCGCGGATTTTCTCTGCAATAAGTGGAAAGATCGCAAACACATCCGTGGTCTTTGTGGCTCCATCTCCACACGTATAGGCTAGTGATAAGATCGCGGAAGAATACTCAGACATATTCTCCTCACCTACCGGGTACCTCTTCAGACTGTGTCAAGCACCCCATCGATCTCGACTTAATACACCGCTACCCAATGGGCTTCTATCGCCGTTCTCTATTAGGAGAATGAGGAGATCGTTTATGCATCCAAGAACTGCCCATAAGGGGGAACATATGTCCCACCATCACCCATGGGACCCCAATCATGATGGTGTAAAAGAAAGATGGGAACTTGGTGACTATGCATTGATTACCGTGCTCTAAATAAAATCACGGGGCCGAACTAGTACTCGGGATTCTCTAAATCATCACTTCCTTTGATCAAATCACTGGGATAAATACTAATATTGATTTGAACTCTAGCTACCAATGTGTCCCGAGCATAGGAACGTGCATGATGTATGGAAAATACCAAGTCAAAGGAAGAAATTTTGAATGGTTATCGCGTCTCTATTTGACGTCTAACCACTTTCATGAGGATGATGGATGATATCCGCGGACATTCACCAATACTTTGTAGTGGTGTATCCGGATGACATTCTACTTTACAATAAAGACTTGGGCCGACATTTCCATCATATTCAATGTGTTCTCGCACTCTGCGACAAAACAAGCCATATGCCAACTTGGAAAAATGATCCTTCCACATGGACAAGGTCCATTAATTGAGCTACATCATTGATCAACATGACGACATGAATCCAACCAAGATCCAAGTCATTCGCGGACTCCGCCGTACCAAACCACACTCAATCGAAGCTCTCGTGATCTTCTTGGGGCTACCAATTTCTACCCAGTTCGTGTTTTTGGATTGTCCCATACGTATGGGCCCTAGCCAAATAACCATGGGTGGTGGTAAGTAAAAAAATTTGTGTGGGCTATTCCAACAACAAGAGCTCGATGATTTGAAGAAACACTTGTTCTACCCAAGATCACAATTACCAGACCCGCAACAACCCTTTGATATTGAGAAAAATTCCTCTAACTATGATATCGGTGCAGTCCTCAATCAACATGACCACCCCATGGCATATCATAGTGAGACACTACTGTATGTTGTCCGTAGTACCCCACTTACAACAAATAAATACCTTACTGTGCAAGCCCCGCTACCATGAGACATATTCCTGGGAAGGAGACAATCATCCACACCGGACAAGCCACCGCAGCTCATGCATTAATAAGGAAAATTGTATAATGATTGCCATCAAAAGTGGTCCACATACTTTGCAACAATTCCACCAACATCAAGTATAAACAAGAAGCACTAATCGGCCATCGGGATTGTATCAAAGAGATCACCAATCATGACACTCACCATGGTTCTAGACTCTACGACCATGAGACCTGTATGGATGGACCCAACCTATGAGATGCATTCGATTCCCCGCCACCACCTACCAAATGTTAGTCGCAAATGCCTTTGTCGATAATTTCCATCTTCTTCGTGATGGGTTGTTGTGTCGTCTGGTCAATATCTGTGTTCCATCAAGAGTGATAAGATGATTTGCGAAGCCCACTACATTCATATGGTAGGACACTTTGGTTTCAAAAAGACAATGGTGATGCTACATAAACATTTCTATTGGTCAAACTTCTCGACAGAGGTCACACATATCAGGTCCTACACTGGCTACTCTATTTCCAAACCAAACACTAAGGAACAAGGCCTGTATACCCCTCTTCCTACTCCCTCAGGGCCATTTGAATCCATCTCAATGGATCATATGTCGGGCTTCCAATTCAAGCGTGGAAATGACTATTTTTGTGGTTGTTGATCACTTTTCTAAGATGGGATCGAAGAGCCGGTAAGAAGAACATCATAGCAGAGCCACCGCCAAGATTTTCTTTGAACTAGTCCGGGCAATATTTAGGGAATCCCCACAAACCATTGTCTCATATCGTGACAATCAATTTCTCAACACATCCTAGTCAAGCCTCTGGTCACCTTTCTAGACACCAAGCTGATCAAATCCATGACCTTCCACCCCTGCATAGATGGTCAAACCGAGGTCGCTTAATCTAATGATCGTGGTATCCTTCGCATGTATAATTGAAAGCACCTCACACATGGGATGAGAGCCTTCCCCATGTCCAACATAGCTAACCGAAAGCCCCTCGATAGCTCAACCAACCACAACCTTTAGGTGGGGTTGGGATTCAAACCATGGGTCCCATAGATGCTGCACTTCTGCGGTCACCTCGATCACTCATCTCCCACGCAACTAAAGCTTCACAAAGACACCCTGCTCATTGAGCGGATCCAACACATCCACCAATAGGTCTCGTGATATCCTACAAATGTCCAATGACAAGTACAACTGCCATGATCAACATCTAAAAGCCACATAAGTTTTAGGTGGTCGAAAAAGTTTGGTTGCCCTGCGTAAAAGAATGCCTTTTAGCGATCCTTATCTGAATATTCTCCCACTTCGTTATGGGTCAGACACCATCACCAAGGTCGTGGGAAAATGGATTTGAGTCAACATTCTCCTTTCCTTATTCGCACTCCGCTGTTCAACGTGGATCTCCTTCACCTTATTTCCACCATTATTGGACACCGACGAGTAGAGCAAATAGCACCAATGTGTGAGATGAACCACTACATACAACAAGAACTAACGACCAGATTGTGGACACATTGATATCAAGGAACCCTGGACAATAAAGATCCATCTTTTATAAAGTTGTCAAAGCAGGGTAGCTCTGCACCAAGGCAAGTGGCTCACCTAGGCCAAATTCAAATTTCCTCATCCGATGGGGGAACTCAACTCAATGAAGACCATTTCTTACAAATGAGGGAGGATTTATCCATGTGGATATCGATGGCCACCCACTTCTTTCAACTGCTCAAAACATACAATTTTGGCATTTACTATTTTTAGCAGCTTAACTTCGGGGCCATTTTGAGGCCTAAATGAAGGTTTCTCGAGATCGATCTTCTCAATGATCACCAAAGGTAGGATTGATCCCCCAAATTAATCTCCTATGTTATACCTTCCAACGTGGCTATCATATTCCTAAACGGAGATCGTATGGTAAAAGTTACGAACCCCAGAAGTTGATGTACCACTTACCCAAATGGGGCCCATGATCTTTTGCAGCTACTTCATCTCCTAGGGTTAGATTTTGGATGTCTAGGTTTTGGCATTCCTATTTATTGTAAAAATTCCTTCAGAGCCTCATTGTAATCATCTTCTCTTTAATGAGCATTAACTGTCACATCTCTTCTCGTAGATAAGCCGCCTGTCTCCAAGAAGCTTGTTTCCATCAGATTTACAAGCAAATATTTTATTGAATAGAAAACCAATTTTTACTATATATCCCATTATTTTATGTTATGCACCGCTAATAATCTCACAGAGTCATTTCGCTCTACCCATAAACTGATCACTTGGATAATGGCCCATGTAATGTGGGATAATACCAAAAGGAACCTATGATAGAAACTGTGAAGGCTCAAGAAGCTCTGGGAAAGTCCTCTAAAGCTCAATGAGTGTGGTCGAGGATGTCCATTCACATATGACCTAGGTTTTGGCTAGATCAACATGCACCCCATGCTGATCAGCAATGTAGCCTAGGTATTGGACCTTGCTCATGTTGAAGGAGCATTTTTCCAAATTTTCATATAGCTTTTGTTGTTTTAGAGTGCACATAACCTATTGAATATGTTGCAAGTGTTTCACCCAATTATTTCTAAATATGAGGATTCCATCCAAATACACCACCACAAAATAATTGGTGAAAGTCCATAAGATATTGTCCATCATCGTCATGAAAGTTGTTGGGGCATTTTTCAAGCCAAAGGGCATGACTATCCCTTCAAAAACACCTTCTTTGGACTTGAAGGCAGTCTTCCATACATCAGTTTGTTCTATTGGAACCTAGTGGTAGCCAGACTTCAGATCAATCTTATTGAATTATTTATCCCCCTTGAGTTGGTTAAGGAGATTGTCAATTCAGGGAATTGGGTACTAGTTCTTGACTATGATTTTATTTAGGGAATAGTAATCAATGCAGAGTCTCCAGGACATGTATTTCTTATTCACAATCATGATTTGGATTCCAAAAGGTGACGATCTTGGGTGGTTGCACTCCTTTTCGAGCATCTCTTAGATCTATCACTTGATTTCCTTTTTTTATGACAGAGAGCAGTGATAGAATGGACCATTGGGTAGTAGTGCACCAGGGGTCAGACCGATTGAATGCTTGACCTGATAGTGCAGAGGTACCCCAATGGGTGAGGAGAATATGTCTGTGTATTCTTTTATACAAGTCGTCATAACTTCCAAAAGGGTAGTATTGTCCATCCTACTGCAGTGTGGTCCATATTCTATATAAATATTCATAACTTCCAACATGGTAGTGTTGTTCCTTAATAACATCCCTGAAAGAACCCCAAGTGGGTGCAACTACAAATATTATAGATCCCCTTGTTTCCATTTTCTCACAGAAAGTCTCCGACCTATCTTTGACATGGGGGACGACCTTAAGGAGCACAAATGTAATATTTTCTCTATAAGAAAAGTTATGGAAAATAAATACTCTTCTAGAAGGTTTAACCATTCACCCACAACATACACATCTATTTGACCTTCAAATATATGAATATCAAAATTGATCTATACCTTGAAGGGGGCAATGCCTCTGCTTGAGGAAGACACATCACTTGTTGGAAGTCGTCGAAGGATTTACACAAAATGGATCTCCTGCCCCGTCGTCTCTCTTTTCTTCCCCAATGGGCAGGTTTTGGGTTCGGTGAGGCTGATATTGGAAAGGATCAACCAGTTTGAGTCCCAACTGGTTATACCTTGACCTTGTTGGGGACATGGACATAGAAACAAATGAAGAGCAAACTACTATGATACCACTGATCCATATTTTTGAGGAGAACAAAATGAAACAAATATTTATAACATTAACATAGATGTACCAAGAACAATAACAAAGATACATTGGAACTTAACTTATATTCAATAAAGAAATCCGTTGAAACTGTAAAATGTATAATGAAAACAATCTTGCTCAAATGGTGGTAGCTAATCTCTGAGAAGAGATATGGTGGATACATGAGATTGTATGAGAAAATTACAATGAGACCTCCATAAATATTTAGTATCAAGAGGTAAACAAAAAATCCTAGACATCCAAAAGCCTAACCCTAGGAGATGAAGAACCAAAAGTCATGTGGGCCATGATGCAATAAGTTGGTACATCAACTTCCCAAGGTCATAACTTTTGCATATGATCTCTGTTTTAGCCGGACGATAGCTTGTTGGAAAGGTATATTCAAGGAATAAATATTATTTCATCGCATTGTGACTCTAGTGACAATGTGACTATGGTGGGCCCAAAAAATATTGTTTAGGGCCTCAAAATGACCCCAAAAGTTTAGGACCCAAAAAGCTAGAAAAAATATGCCAAGATGAAAATTGTATCTTCCAAGATGAAAGTTGTATGTGATCCAATTGGAAGAAGTGGGTGGCCATTGATATCCATATGGATCGACATTTTCATAGGGGTTGAACCATCAACCCCTATATTAGAGTGCATCTAGTGGAAATCAAAGTTTCATGGACGAGGTTAGTATCTTAACCATGTTTATGTTCTTAATGATTAGACAGATACACAAACACAATATTATTATTATTATTATTACTATTATAATTATAATAATAATTATTATTATTTTAAGGTCACGACTAAGATAGAGACCAAATTGGTGTATGATACCCCCTTGTTTATGGGACAAGGGACCCCCTCTATGAATCAATTTTACAACTAAAATATGTGGAGGTATACATACCCTTACCCCCCCCCCCNTATCTTATTCTATGATTTTTTTCAATTGTTACATATCGATAGAAGACCCTCTACATATGTAGATGCATCAGTGTCAATTTCCACCATTGATGTAGCAGTAGAGGCACCATGTTCATTCGGTGTACCACATACATAGTTATGTGTCACATTTGATAAATTCACCATAGTGATTTTTTTTTTTTCTGGCATCCTCAAATATAATGTTCTTATGTTTGTACAATTTGTGTCACCATACAGTGATGAGCCATGTCCACCTGGGATGGAAAAGTCAGCATCTTCACAGGTATCATGTGTTGAGTTAAATCTTATTTAAAACCAAAATTTCTTAAATATATTTGGTTGAATTTCACTTTTTAGTACTAATAAAAATATTATAAATATGTATGCAGGTTAATTCATATATTTTTGGGTCACATATACCACCACCATTTCATTCACCACCACTACCTACATTCCACCCATCATTTTTCTCTAACTACAGGGCTAGTTAAGTCCTTGGGCACCGTACCCCGATTCTTGGTATACCTATTTCCAACCAGAGGGTTTTACCATCCCTCGTACAAACCATGGGGTTTATCATTCCTCACCCCCACCATATTTCATATCACATCCATCCACAGTGGATACATGCGCAGGACACCCACCCCCACCACCTTTTCCATCTATGCCATCCATTGAGGCTACCACAATAGATGGTTCCTCAGAGTAGGTTGTATAACCGATAACTCTATCTTCCAAAAACTCTCCATGGTTTCCCAAGTTATTCACGGTGAGAAAATTTTTTAATGGTCAATTTTTATGTATCATGGATAGAATTGATTTTATGCATTTGTTTTTTAAATTTCATGATTTGATTCTTGTAACTAACGTAGGGTGGCATCACTAAGAGATTAGGGTCATGTATGAGGGTAACACCCTCACAATTGTCAATATCATATGTGGTTATTTGTCTTAGGTTGAGTAACAAAGTATCATTCTGTAATTTTGTTAATTCATTGTGGAAAAAAATTATAAGAATGTTGTTTCTTTTTCTAGACTCTAGAGCGACAAACCACACATAGGCACAAAACCAGTCAAGATGATTCTTTGAGTAAGAGAATAAATATAGATTTCTAGGATGCTCCTGATATTTGTGAGGGTGGAAGTGGGCAATGAGTTCCTTTTTTTTATCTAGACCGCCATATGGAATTTTTCCATGTTAGGGTATTTGTTGTTGTTTTGTATATTAGTCACGATGTGCCACTTTGTGAAAAATGTACTGTTGAGACAATGTTGAATAAACACACACACACACACACACACACACACACACACAAACATATTTCATGGCACATATTTTATGAATTGCATTATTTTTTATTTGATGTT
This sequence comes from Picea sitchensis, assembly GCA_010110895.2. Lineage (NCBI taxonomy): Eukaryota > Viridiplantae > Streptophyta > Pinopsida > Pinales > Pinaceae > Picea > Picea sitchensis. The sequence continues at coordinate 8,815 of SNQJ01S0118291.1, forward strand.
GATGAATGTATGGTCCTTAACTAGATCCGGGTAAACATGTGGTTCTTTTTTTGCTAGTTACAGTCATCTGGAATATATGTCATACAAGACATTGATATTATCAATCATTGGTGCTCCCTTATAATATCACTCAAACAACTCAAATCAATATATTTATCTTGTAAAATCCCTTACTATTCACCAATTTCCATTTTCTTCAAAAGTGTTAATGCCAAAAAACCATTTCAACCGCAATGTACTAATGGAAATCTATATGAATGGATTTTGCACCTTAATATGGTCATAATAATGTTGAAAAGTAATTCCAAACAACTTTATTATAAATGATATAATATAATGATATCCTTTTCCTTTTGTATTTTTCCTCTTAATTGTGTCATGCTTCAAAACCAAACTACATTGGGTCTTGTGACACCTAATTGACCTTGTAATGAGTTTACTTGTGTTTCCTTGCCTTGTCTCTTCTTGAATTTCCTTGAATTTCTTTCCATGTCTAGCCTTTCCTTTCCTTTCATTTCATTTCCATGCATTTCCTTTCCTTGTCTTGTGCATTTCCTTTCCATGCATTTCCTTTCTATTCCATGTCTTTCCCTCCATATCTTTCCTTTCCTTATCTTTCCTTTCCAAACCTTTAATTTCCTTTCCTTTACTTTCCTTGTCTTTCCTTGCCATGTATTGCCTTCCCTTTCCATGAATTTCCATGTATTTACATGACTTGACCTATATTTACTTATCTTTCCTTGCCTTTCATGTCTTTTCATGCCTTGCCTTGATATTCCTTTCCATCTATTACCTTTCCATGCCTCTCCTTTCCATGTCTTTCCATGCCTTGACTTACCTTTCCCTACCTTGCCTTGAATTTCCTTGTCTTTCCATGCCTTTACTTGAATTTCAATTCCATACCTTTCCTTTCCTTTCCATGTCCTTTACTCTCCATGTATTAACTTTCCTTTCCATGTTTTGGGATACCATTCCTTGCCTTGTATTGTTCCTTTCCATGCCTTTCTTTTCCATGTATTTCCTTGTCTTTCCTTGCCATGTCTTGTCATTCCTTGCATTTCCTTCTCTAGCCTTTCCTTTCGTTGCCATGTATTTCCTTTCCATGTGGGCCACCCCCCTCCAATATTTGAAACATGAGAACCCTTAGTCTCCCTCTTTTCCATGACTATTTTGGGTAGACTTGATACTTCCAAATTTTATTCCCATATTAAATAACACAACGCATTTTCTATCTTGATATTGAAAGTATAATAAACATTATTGTTATGAAATAGGTTAATAATTTCATCCTCGATATATGTATTCATACACACTTCCTCATTATCATCCTAGGGAAAAAGTATATTCAATGTGAGCATGTGGCGAACAAAGTGGAACATTCTAATAATTTGTCTATATCCTCCAATATGAATTCTATATCATGGGTGTTGGATTACATATTGTTTTGGATACTCAATGGTGTATTTTGGTAGGTAACTACTTTAGTAACCATTCTGTGGAAGTTCTCACTTTCCACCAACATGATCATGATGTGGATCTCAAAGGATTTGAACCTAAGAGAATCCAATATGTGCACTCCAAACACATGTCCAAACTTTTTTTTAAATCCATCATTTGGATCTACATTGATATTGGTAAGATTAAACCCAATATTAGTAAAATTGGGATCTAACCATCTTGAAGTATTGTCTTATTAAAGAAAAGGATGTATGCAAATTGTTGTAGATATTATGTCTTTGCTCATTCTTTTCCTTTCCATGTCTAGCCTTTCCTTGCCATGTATAGCCTTTCCTTTCTATGCCTTTCCTTTCCATGTGTTTCCTTTCCTTGTCTAGGTATAGGTCTAGGTCTTGTGATGCATTGTATTTCCATGCCTTTCCTTGCCTCGCCTTGCCTTGCCTAACCTTTACTTGGAAAGACATGTTGAGAGGGTCTAGTTTTTTCCATGTCTTTCCATGCCTTTCCTTGTCATGTCTAGCCTCTTCTTTCCTTTCCTTTCCTTTCCATGTCTATTCTTTCCTTTCCTTTCCTTTCCTTTCCATGTCTAGCCTTTCCTTTCCATGTATTTCCTTTCCTTTCTAGGATTTTCCTTGCCATGTATTCTATTGACTTGGCTTGTCTTTCCTTGCCTTGTATTTGTAATGATGCAATATGTGAAATTAAAATTAAAACATCATCCATTCACCATCCAATTTCCTCATATGAGCTCAGATGATCTGGATTATGATGAGAACAAAATGATATACAAAGGAAAATATAGCATAAACATATAAATACATTGAAATCCAACTTTTGTTAATGAATAAAATAGAAGAACACTGTAGAACACAAACTTGCTAGAATTGAGTAGCTTACCTCTAAAGAGAAATACATGTTGACTGATTCAATTTACATTGAGAATGAAATCAGATACAAAGGAAAATATAGCATAAAAAAATAAATAAAGTGAAACACAACTTCTATTAATGAATAAAATAGAAGAACACTACAAAACAAAAATTGGATAGAATTGGATAGCTTATCTCTGAAGAGAAACAAATGTTGGATATGGTTCATTCACAACAAGATTTACATAACACTCCATTGCATGCTTAAAGAACCTCCTTCACCTCTATTATATATGAGCGAGTGAGAGGAGAATAATTCCCATGATTCATGTGGGATAAATTTATCTAAGTTTACAAAATCTCATAGGCATGCAAAACACTAGGACTTCCTGGGAGGTCACCCATGCCAGTGCTACTTTATCCCAAGCACGATTAAATGTGGATTTATACTGGGATACATTGAATTAAATCTATAGGAATTACATTACATTACATTCCCCATAAAAAGGGTGAAAATCATGGTTTATCAAAACCACAAACTTAGAAACCTTGATTTAGTGGAGAAGGTGGATGGCCACCGAGATCCACCTTCATTAATTCTGCCCCATTAGGAAGCGATGATACTCATTATTTCAATTTCCATAGAGATATGGGGAATTTGTTTTTGAATATGAACTTTGGTGAGATGCTTTCCTTGTTGAAGTAGTTTTCCTTCTTGTACATGGCCCATGGAAGGACGTCATGAACTTGTTGGTGGAGGTGTTCGATCCTGTCAACAAATATGGAAATAATAAGATCTATATCAATCGGGGATAATGGTTGGAACCCTAAGAAAACCTGCAAAAGGAGGTGGCCAATAGATCTATGTTAAAAATATGGAAGACTCTCATTCTCTGGAAGGGATCATCTATAGATTGGACCATTAGGTAAGGGAGCACCGATCATTGAGTCAATGGAATGCAGGATGTGGTAGTGCATAGGAACGCCTATAGGTGAAGTAGAAATATCTTTGTGCTCCTATACAATCTTGTCCACCTACTTCTGTTGGATAGAAATGTCTTGGGCCAAGGCTATAGTTGTTGCACTGACCTTTTGTTCACCTTCTTATTGGATCATGAATAGAAAAACAATTATGGTCTGAGATATCATTGTATTGCACTATTTTTTTGAGACAAATGAAAGGGAAGTAGATGGATATACATATGGTACCATATAGAGCTTATCTACTAGAGTAACAATGAAGCAGTGGGGCTGAGACTCATAGAGAGTAAGATGTTTCCACATATATGGTTGTCCTAAAATAGAATCACATAATTCAAGTACGAAAACATCAGACAATACCTAATCCATGAAGAGTTTGATGTTGTATTATAGGCAACACTACTGACTAACGTGGATGTCTCATCATTAGCTTAGCAATCTGATGGTGTATGGTTGGGGGTGTGGCATCGTTGGAAAATTAGATTTCTTGACAACCTTGGTTGAGATCAGGTTCTTCTATCTCCCACTATCAACAATGAAGTGTAGTGGGGTACCCTTTACGCAAATATGGGATTTCAAAACGTGCTTCCCCTCCTCAGTCTCATCTATTTTGTTTGGTTGTATTGTTGTGGATGTGATGGTAGTAGTGGATTTTGCATCAATGATTTTATTCCATTTATTGTACTCTAAATCGCAGTATGAGTCAACTTATGATTCATTTTCTTTGAACTCGACCACCAATGAATTTTTTGAGAGACATTAATTAGTGTTGTTCTAGGGGGTTTTGTGGAACTTACACCACTTTCTGGTGTATTTCTTAGACTTCCCATCACCCTTCTCAGTCGATTGCTTGTAATGATTTTCTTGATATTGACTCTCATCGATTTTTCATTTGTTTTGTGATTTAGGTTTTCCTTTTCCATGATTTTTTTATGGAATATTTTCAAACCTGAAGTCCTTCTTACTCCACTGGTTGAATTTATGCTCAATTTTGATTGCATATCGATAAGCAACTCCTAGTGAGGTGATGTCCAAACAATCCATATTTATTTGAATGTACCTATGTAGAGCATTTTGATACTTCAAAACCAAGTTCCCCTCAGACTATTTGATACCCAGATTTGAGTGAAAGGTATGAAATATGTAAGTGTAATCCAACACCATATGGTCTCTTGTATTTATACAGAGTCATCCATCTTATGTACTAGTAATCATATTTTATAATAGGCTATAACTCTTCATTGAGGGAATATACAAAGGATGCATAAGTGGGTTCTGTCTTGAAGGGGATAGATTCATCCATGGTGTACCTCTCCTAGTAACCTTCCCACAAAGATATAACACGGGGAAGGTATTTATGGAGAGCGAAGGTGACATTTTCTCTCTTAGAAAATTTTTGGACAGAGTAATAAAACTCTAGCAGATTCAACTATTTTTCTAGATTATTTTCATCTATCTGGTCTTAAATAAGGGGATATCAAAATTTACTTTTACCTCGAAGGGTGTCTCTCCTCTGAAATGGTTTCTTGTCAAAGATGTCGTAGCCACCATCAATAGTTGTTGAAGGATCTGAGCAAAGTTTTCCATCATCTCATTCCTCTATTGCATGAGGGATTCCGCGAGAAACATCTTGAAATGATCTCCTACTCCATCATCTCTCTTCTCTTTCTCCATGGGAGGTTAGTTAGGCTGGTGAGAGTGATTGTTCTTAAGTGAAATTAGCTCAAGACTGAACTCTCTATACCATGAACGTGTCAAGGACATGCTCTGAGAAACGACAATGATACTCACTACTCTAATACAATTGATCCAGATTATGATGAGAAAAAAATTATATACACAGGAAAATATAGCAAAAACATAGAAATACAGTGAAACCCAACTTCTATTAATGAATAAAATAACAAAACACCGTGAAAGGAAAACTAGTTAGAATGGGGTAGCTTATCTCTGAAGAGAAAGAGATCTTGACAGATCCAAATTATGCTGAGAGAAAAATGAGATACAAAGCAAAATATAGTAAAAATACAAAAATATAGTGAAACCCAACTTCTATTAACGGATAAAATAACAGAAAAATGTAGAACAAAAATTAGTTAGAATGTGGTATTTTATCTCTTGAAGAGAAAGAGATGTATGCTACACTTTGTTTGCAACAAGATTTACATAACAGTCCATTGAATTCTTAAAACACCTCCTTCACCTCGATTATATATGATAGAGTGAGAGGAGAATAATTCCCATGATGCAATTGGGATAAATTGGTCTAATTTTACAAAATTTCATAGGCATGTAAAACACTGGGACTTCTTAGGAGGTCACCCATCCCAATACTACTCTATCCCAAGTGTTCTTAACTATGGAGTTATAATGGGATTCAATGTATTAGTGTTGTAGGAATTACATTACATTACATTTCAAATCAAAAGGGTGAACATCGTGGTTTATCAAAATCACAAGCTCATAAATGTTGATTCAGTGGATAAGGTGGATGGCCACTAAGATCCACCTGGATCATCAAAGTTTTTCCTTGCAACTAGAACCATCATAATCACATTATGTTTATGAAAGGAATGATGAATATAAATAAAACAATGAAAAATTATGAATTCATCACATAAGTACTTAATGATCCACAATGTGAGCATGTATATGTGAATTATATGTGATAGAATTAAAATTAAAATTCATAATTTTATTTTCCAACAATTTTTTAAATTTATTATTCCACCACATTAGGTATCATGTATCAAAATTTCTCATCTTTATCCAAAAAAGAAAAAAACTATGTTGTTGTAAAATTAAAATACCTATAACATGACCATGACCTAGACCATAACCTAGATCTAGAACTAGACCTAGAGATTTCCTTTCCATGTCTATCCTTCCCTTGCCTTGCATTAACTTGCCTTTCCTAGCATTGCATTTCCTCTCATTTCCTTTCCTTCCCTTGCCTTTCTATGTCCAACCTTGCATTGCCTTGTCTTTTCTTTTCTTGAATTTTATTTCCTTTCCTTGAATTTCTTTTCCCTTCCTTTCCTTGCCTTGACTTATATGTAGACCATGAACTAGACCTGGACCATGATCTAGACCATGATCTAGACTTAGACCTAAAACTAGACCTATACCTATACCTTGGATTTCCATGCATTTCCTTGCCATGTCTATCCTTACTTTTCCTTGCATTAAATTGACTTTCCTTTCTTTGACATTAGCTTTCCTTTCATTTACTTGCCTTGAAATGTCTTTCATTTCCTTGTGTTTCCTTGAATTAGAACTATACCATGAATTAAAAAAGATATGGCATGGTAAGGAAAGGAAAGGAATGGAAAGAAAAAGCATGGAAAGGAATGAGAAGGAAAGGGAATACAAGGAAAGGAAAGACAAGGAAAATCAAGGCATAGAAAGGTAAGGCAAGTAAAAGCATGGAAAGACAAGGAACTGAAAGATAAGGTAAGGAAAGGCATGAAAACACAAGGGAAGTCAAGGAAAGGAAAGAAAAGGAAAGTAGATTCATAGCAAGGCAAGGGAATGAAATGAAATACATGGCAAGACAAGTCATGCCAAGAAAAGGAAAGGAAAGGGAAGGAAATGGAAGGCAAGACAAGACAATAAAATACATGGAATGACAAGGAAAGGAAAGGAAAGGCAAGGAAAGACAAGGCGTGAAAAGATGAGGAAAAAAAGAACAAGGAAATCCAAGGTAATGCTATACAAGAAAATACATGTCATGGAAAGGCAAGGCAAGGCAAGGCATGGGAAGACAAGGAAAGTAAATATAAGGCAAGGTCTAGGTCTAGGTATAGGAAATGAAGGGAAAAGAAAGGCATGGAAAGGCATGGAAAGGCATGGAAAGTAATGGAAAGGAAAGACATGGCAAGGCAAGGTAAGGCAAGGAAATGAGAAGCAACACATGACAAGGAAAGAGAAAACCCATATTTCCGACAATCATTCGGTGGTTTACATACCCATGGTCATTCAAGTAGAAAATAAATATCACTTCTAATACTGATGGTATAAATTGAATTCCTATGCTCAGAGTAAGGAAAGAAGTATCGTACCTTTTGATGCGTTCTTACTTGGTATTGTTTGTAGTTGGATATTTGTACCAACAATCAAGTTTGTAAAGTGGTATAAAATGTCACCTGATCTATAATACTTAAATGCATAACCACCTTTCTTCCATGTTCTTTCATAATGTGTCAGATATTCCCCTTTAATAACCATCGACACAATAAGAAATTCAATGCCTTTGGAGTATGTTACTAAGAGAATGAATTTCTTATTTCCCTCTAAGAAACGTGCCAACCAATAATTAGTGCCCTATTCATTACCTTTTGGGGAAGACATTGTGGATATGTGCCCTAAAAAAATGGAGTTCCAACACTTGAGTCCACTAAATGACTAAAGCATAAATAATTGATTCTAATTATTCAAAATTTAATAGAATATCCATCAAACCTGATAGTACGAGATCTAAGACATGATGATAATTTATTATGAAATATTTTATTAGTCCTACTCCAACTGGGATAATTCCATAGTTATACATTGACAAATGGGGAGTGATACACGATCCCATCGATCAAGTCAGTATATGGATTCACAATCATCTCATTCATTACTACTACATGGAAAACAAAATAAAGAGATATTTCTCATCCATATTTCAACTATTGCATTGTCTGATGTTCAAACTGAATGGAATCCTTGAGTTCCCTAGATTGTTTTTCATTCATACCACTATGATCAATCTACACCAACCACCTCCTAAATATATATATGTACATGTCCTTACCTAGTTGATTGGTATTCATGGGTTCTTGTTCCCTTTCCCATTACTGAAGAACACCATTAAACAATGGATTTTTCATCTTGAATAAGGGCAGTAGTTGTGAACTTCATTTATTTCTCATGTAATGTTGTTTTGATTCATGCATCTGCTCCATAATGCTCCCCTTTCCCATTCCTAGACTTGAAATAGTTACCAATATGTGGTACCTTCATTTTTTGCACAACATACACAACCATTGAAATACACGAGCATTTTTTAATTGGCCTGCACAACCATCTGACCAAATCCAATGTTGATCCCATGCTTTTTTCCTCCAGGTGATTGTAAAAAAACTGAAAGAAATGTTGTACATAGGCTAATTCATGGCACCTATCATCACTTACGTATACGTGATACTCCTTCAATATAGTTCTATTTTCTTCATGACTATCTAGTCCATGTCTGTATGTGATATGGACATTATGCTGACACTCTATACGTGATAATATTGGATTTGAATCTCATTGTTTAGTTAAAGGGTGTATTTCTCAGCAAAATCAATCAGTAATAATACAATACCAATGTGAAATGTATCTCTACATATTCTAAACTGCTCTTCATTCCATCGAGCCACATCGACATTGTATAATACCTATCGAGGCAATATGGGGTACCTAGGGAGGTACCCAATGGGAGTAACAATATATATATGACTGTGTGCGTGTAATGGGGTGAAATAAAGGTTATAATGATTTCTATAAGGTTCCACCTACTAGAATATTCCTTCTCTATAATATTCCTAGGAGAGAGAGAATGTTATATAAAGAAGTGTAAGAAATGTATTGAAGCATAGTGAAGAATATTGTTATTGTAACAAGAAAATATTGCTTGATGGGTGTTATTATTCCAAAAGGATTAATATATGGTGTTACCATACCTCAATGGTTTTGTATACATTCTTACGTTGAATATTTGGTGAATGGGTTGGTTTATTCTTGTTGAGATTAAGGGTTATTTTTGAAAATATAATTGTAGATCTATTCAGGTACTTAACAATTGATTGAAGGAAGTATACCTAGGGAGATACCTAATGGGAGTAATAATAGATATATGACTATATACGTGTAATAGTGTGAACACAATAAAGGTGAGAAAGATCTCTAGAAGGATCTGTTATCACATGAAGTTGTCAAGGGTTGAAGATAGCAACCATGAGCACAAAGCACAACACTCAAAGTAGTCCATTTCAGGATGGAAACACAGGCAAGCAGGTGGGTGCAGTTTTTAGTGGCAGGGATCCCAGGGTATTTTGGATCAATGACCATGTTTTATTTTGGCACCGCAATATGCTCTAGCATTAAAATCCTTGAGTGGGATGAAATCTAAACCATGGTATTGCAGGAGAGCTATGTGGCATAAGGTGGTGAGTTTTGAGCCCAAAAGTGGTATGGGTCCAAACCGCTTTCGACGGCCCTAAAATCATGTGTTAGTTCAACACTGAATCCAATAGCATCACATGGTCTCCCCCTAGTCGTCAAGCCTCATCCCGACCTTGAGGAGAAATCAGTTAATGAATAAGGACTAGTAGTTGAAGCCTCAATTCACTCCATAAATAGAAGGCATGGAGGGTCTGGTCATGGAGACAAAATTGTCAACCCGAGGTACCACGATGGACAACTTCTTCTTGTAGGCCCATACTGATTTGAGCTTGTGTCTGACAGAAGGATAAACGCATATTCTGAAAGAAGGATGCACATATGAAAAGCCTTGGACGTGATGGCCAGATCACATTCCTAGTGGTTGTCCACTGATCTGAGTATAAATAGATCAATTTAAGAATTTTTTAGAGAGGGGTTCAGTCGAAGATGAATGGAGTGAGTGTTAGGGGAAGAGCATTGTATTTTTCCTATTGTAAGCATGAGGGGCATGGATTGTAAACTTTTATTTTATTGAAGATTCCTTTGATTTGTTTTATTAGACTTTCTTCCATGTTTCTATTCTATTTTTATTCTTGTCTTGATGTAGTATCTTGGACTTATGGATTCGTGAGACAGTAGAGGATCTGTTTTTATCTTTCCAATGCTTCATAGGATGTAGCATTTTTTATTTATGTATTCCTGATACAGTAGTGGATCTATTGTTATCTTTCCCGTGTTTCATCATTCATTATTCAAATGAATCTATTCTCTTTGCAGGGAGGATCTATGCTTAACGAGTTTTCATATTTATGTTAATTCTCTCATTCTTCTCTTCATCACTATAAAAGTCCCTTTGTCTAATAGGAAGTTTAAATTCCTTGATTGAGAAAAATACGTGTGACTCCATTTCCCAACGGTCTAGAACTGATCTGCCGTGACCTCTATTATATTTTCCTTTCTTAGAAGTCTTGTTATGACTCTTGATTTTTTTTTAAAAACGATTCAAAACAAATTCAATGTTACTAAGATCACTCCCATTTGCAGTCCGGGTTGACTCTTCGAGTGATAAAATTCTTGGTGTCGTTGCCGGTGTAACATCCCCGGCTACCCAGGCTGGGCCATGCTACTCCAAAAAACACATTTATTCTCTGCTCAACATATTGTAACATACCCAACATCCAACTAATCTATGCCACATAATGTTTCGAACTGCATGCAATTAAAACATATACACACAGAACTCTTGCAGAACTTTATATATAAAATGTAAAAAGACAAATATGATCAGTAAATGCATAGATTCACATTGAAATAATAATAAACATATAGATGCAACATATACAAACAATACCCATAAATATAAAGATAATTATAAACCACAAATAGGATAAACCCATAAAAATAAACACGCAAATAATAATGCAACATGTAATTTATCACACAATTGACACTTATCTTGGTAAGAATATCACCAACTATGTGTAGACCTTCAACAAACCTCCGAGCCTTAGAACACACTGCTCATCACTCTCAGCAGTGGGTCACCCCCGATTTGGGACTAAACTTATGTTGGTAAGAATATCACCAACTACGTGCAGACCTTCAACGAACCTCCCAGCCTTAGACCACACAGCTCATCACTCTCAGCAGTGGGTCACCCCTGAGTTCGGACTAAACTCCAGCTGGGTAAAGGGATTCCTAACCAGGATGATGTATCATAGATAAGAGGAAAGACTATGTCATAGGTTCCAACTCAAGATAACATCCTATAGTCCCTCATTCCCCACATGTTTGCCCCACCCGAGGAAGTGTGTCCATTCTCTGCTCAACATTCCTTTAGATGCCCCACTTCCTTTCCAAGCTTCAACAAGAGGTCAGATAGGAAGTATCAAATCCCTGTACCTACACTTTAAAACCTTTAGGAAATCAATTCCCAAAAATTCTCTCTCCCAGAGAGAAATTTCTCACGGGCCTGACAAGTCACCTCTTCAGTATCCAACGGTCTTGACAACTCACTTCTTCAGTGCAACTCCCAAGATAACAAGGTACACAAACAGGTATGGGTATGGATACAAGTTTAGGTACAGTGACATGAAGGTACGGAGGACAACTGACTGAGTGAGTGAATGATCATCCAATGATTGAATGGATGACTGAATCTTGGGAAAATGAACTAAGTCCAAAYTATATGTATGCAKGTTTCCAACTTGACACTTGGCATGTTGGGAGCTACTTTGACCCACTTGTCYCCAACYTTATAACTTAGGATAAAATAATTATCCATACTTTATACTTAAGAAATATTAATATAATATTCCTTTTTTGGCTTAATCTCCCTAGCTTAGCCCCTTTTCCTTAAATTTTTGGCCCCCCTTTCCCTAACTAGTGGATTTTAGTCCCCCATACTCTTTTATGGTGGTTGGTTTCTGCGCAATGATGTATTTTATATTAATGATGAGACATATACAAAAATAGGCTCATTGGCCTTTAACATCTAGGCTCTCTGGCCTGATCATCACAAAACGAGCTCACCAGCCTATAAAACATAGAATATACAGAAAGGCTCTGTGGCCTCAAAATCACGTGCACTTAAGTTGTTGTGCCTAGTATCCTAGATTGCACACTTCATCATTTTACTACACAGTGCATGCACGCACTATACCACGGAAGGTGCATACAAAAATAATGTCAAACAACTCACCAACTTATATATATTTTTATTTACATTTACAATTGGGTTCAGACTAGGGATATTACAATCCCCTCCCCTTATTTATGCACTGTTGTGAGTGCATTATGTACAGATATACAACAAAAATTTCAAAAATCCTCAAAAAGATGTGGGTATTTTACTCACATTTCATCCTCATGCTCCCAAGTAGTGTCCTCAAGACCGTACTAGGTACATTGGACCTTTACAAGCCCTATCGATTGATTCCATAGCTGTTTGATTTTTCGGTCCAGAATGCATACCGGATGCACTTGGAAAGTGCCTTCTTGCTCCACCTTGTTGCAATTTTTCCACTAATTCCTTGTATTGCAAATCTAATTTTGTAGCCTCCAAAATTATTTCTTTCAAATATGATAGGTACATGCTAATGGATATAGCATGCAATTCATGCACTCTTCTATTGAGTGCATCAACCACTTTGTTTGTTTTCCCCTTGATATGCTTTATATTAAAGTCATATTCACTGACAAATTCTAACCATCTGATTTGCTTAGCATTTAGAGTTGGCTGATCAAATAAATATTTCATACCATTATGGTCTCTCCTCATCTCAAAACTTTTCCCCATGAGGTAGTGTCTCCATTTCCTCAAGGCATGCACTATGGCTACCAACTCCAAATCATTAGTGGCATAGTCTCTTTCATGCTCCTTCAACTTCCTTGATTCATAACATATAACAAACCCATTTTGACTGAGTACTCCACCAAGTCCTTCTTTACATGCATATGTGCATACAATGAATTCTTCATTTGGGTCTACAATCCTTAGTATTGGAGCACTTGTTAATAATTGTTTCAAGTGTTGAAAACTTTTTTCACAATCCAATTTCCAATGAAACTTCACACCCTTCTTTTGTAAGGAAGTGATTGGGCATGCAATCTTTGAGAATACTTCAATAAATCTTCTATAGTAGACTGCAAGGCCGGTGAATGATCTGACCTATGTCACATTCTTTGGTACTGACCATTCTCTAATGGATTCTATCTTCTTAGGATCCATTACTATCCCATCCTCTGAAATGATATGTCACAAATAATGAATTTTCTTCTAATAAAATGAGCACTTGCTCAATTTGGCATACATCTAATGCTACCTTAATACTTGAAACATCATCCTCAAATGATGCTCATGCTCTTCTTCTGACTTGGAATATAGAAGGATGTCATCCAAAAAGACAATGACAAAATTGTCTAAATATTCTCAAAAAACACCATTCATTAAGAACATGAAAACATTTGGTGCATTTGACAACCCAAATGGCACCACTGTGAACTCATATTGACCATACCTTTTCCTGAAGGTAGTCTTGCTAATATATTCCTCATTAATCCTTACCTGATGGTATCCTAACCTGAGATCTATCTTTGAAAATATCCTTGCATCCTTCAATTGATCAAAGAGATCATCAATCCTTGGTAGAGGTTACTTATTCTTCACAGTTACCTTGTTCAACTGCCTAAATTCAATGCAAACTTTCAATGTCTCATCATTTTTCTTCACAAATAAAACTGGGGCACCCAAAGGTGACACACTTGGGCATATACACCACTTCTTTATAATTTCTTCAAGCTACATTTGCAACTCCTTAAGCTCTGGTGTACTCTTTATGTAAGGATTCTTTGACATTAGAGTTGCTCCATGCATTAAATTTATAGAGAAATCAATATCTCTCTTTGGGGGTAGTCCTGGTACCTCCTTGAACATATCTTCAAAATCTTCCATTACTGCATGATATTCCAAATTTGGCACCTTATCTTTAGGTTTCTCTTCCATATGAGTTTCAAATATTTGACACCCTTTTCTATAACATTTCTTCAGTTGTAATGCTGAAATTTCTCTGATGGTTATTGTCCTGAGAATTCCCTGCACTTTCCTTAGGTTCCCTTCCTCATCCAAGCAAGTAAATGACTTGTTATGATAGTTTAGGATAACATGATGTTGGTCCAACCAATCCATCCCAATTAGACAGTCATAGGAACCTAAAGTAAAGATGGTCAAATCTTCCCCGGTGTTCAGTCCATTCATGTCTATAATACATGACTTAACCATCTCATTAAATTTTCTATTGGCTCCAGTAGCTAGCCGTACGAACCAATATTTTCCATGCTTGCTTCTTGGAAAATGAAAACTTTCCAGCATATTAGGATCTATATAACTATGACTATCTCCTGAATCAATTAAAATAACAATGGTTTGGTTGGTGATCATACCTTCCACTTCAATCATATGTGACTGATACTATGCTTTCTTGTTGTCCAAGGCTGCATAGATCCTTGGTACATTTATGCCCATTTCCTCCATATTTTCATCTTGTTGTACATTGTGAACAGTCCTCACTTTTTCACCTCTGTGAGGAAAATATTTGAACATATGATCTCCTTTACAACCCCAACAATGAATAGGTGGTTTCCTTGTCCTTTGACCCCATGTCTCAATCATTCAGGGTTCTTTAGAATTTGGTTGTCCCTGATGATTATTTCTGAAGAATGGTGGCTTAGTTCCCTTCTTCCTCTGATCCATCTTGAATTTCTTTGTGAATTTCCAAGATTTTTGGAAAGTTGGCCTTGATTTTTTTTTATCATATAGGAATTTATCTCACCTTATGGTCTCCTCCAATGTCTTGGGATCATCATACTGTATTTTGTCTCTGATAAATAATGGAAATCCACTCAAATACCTTTGAATCTTAACTGTGTCATCCTTGATGAAAGAAACATACTTCAACAGTTCTAAAAACCTTCTTTCATATTCATCTATGGTCATACTCCCAATCTTGAGTTCAAAGAACTCTTTCATTTTCTTGTCATAGTAGCTCTTATTCAAGTATTTCTTTTCAAAATACTTCTTGAATTCCCTCCAAGTAACACTTTTATCTTTAATGTGTTGCACCCGCAAAAGCTAATCCTACCACATGCATGCCTTTTACTTGAGTTGATAGATGGAAATTCTTCCTTCTTCATGAGATGAATAATTATGAATGTGAAATTACTTTCTCATGCCCAACAAACATGTATGTGCATCTTCATCCTTCTTGTGCTCAGCATCAAATGTAGGAGGTTTTATTTTGTTCATTTATCCTTGTAGCTCATCCACCCCAGAGCTATTATGCTTCCTGAAAGGGGATGGAATTGATCTGTTGTGTGCCCTCTTATTCAAATTCCTCGAGGAGTGATGGTGATGTATGCTAACACTTCTTGTTCTTCTTTTCTTATCAGGAGACTTGTGAGTTCCCGATTTGCTTGAGCCACTCTCCTTATCCAATTTCTTTTCTATTATGTTCAAGCTTTGAATTAACTTCATGTTGAAGTCATTTTGTTTCTCCTTGGATATCATAAGACTTTAATTACCATGTTTATGGCTTTGGACATCCTTCTGTAAATATTTAATGGTCTCTACCATATTCATGATTTTATCCCTTCATTCTCCATGTCCATTGGAGTTTGTTCCTTCAATGTCCAAATGGACATCCATCCCTCTAAGATATTATTTTTGGTTGTAAGTCCCCTATGCATATTCCATTCCTTTGGAATCTGTGTTGATCCTGATTTGATCTATTAATTGCTAACTCTGCAAAATCTGCAACCAACAAAACTTTGTCAGGTTAACTGACTCAACAATTTCATGAAAAATATGAACCATTCTGGTTCAATGATATATCATAATTATTTCTTATGATTTCTTGAAAAATTGAATGCCTAGATCAATTTTATGGGTGAATATTTATATTCTACTATCCAACACCTTTCCAACGCCTGCTCCCATGCTCAATTCTAAGTTTTGAGCATAAATTATTGTTATTTGAAGATTGCCCATTAATTTTTTTCTGTTCACACTTCAACTTGGCACAACTCTATGTTGTAATTATGCATTTTTTCACTTACTCCATTGGATTTTTTGTAGGATCTCAATTGGGTTTCTTCATATACATATTTTGGACAATGTTTTCAAGTTTCACCTCTTTCTGGGTTATGTGCAACTAGTTACAACCTGTTGAAGTTCTAGTCCAATTCGTGTTTTTGGTCTAGAATTCTACATGAAACTTCTTTGCCATCTTAAACATTTTTAACATGCCCAGAAATTTAATTCATCTCTAGGAATGTCTTCTATGTTTCAATATATTTCCATTGACTGCTCCTGCGCCTCAATATGATTCTGGAGCAAAAAGTTATGGCTCTTCGAAGTTAGTTGGGTCTTAAAGTTTACCCTCCACTATTTGTCCTGTAACTTTCTCATAAAAGTTTTGTTTAACGAACGGTTTACACCATTAGAAAGCTCTCACCGGGATATCTTATTTGAGATGAAGAGACAGAGTGTACCTTGATAAACTCTTTTCTCATGGTTTTTGAGTACCTAAAAACATTTTTAAGGGCCTCAAAAATGCACTGCAAAAAGATGACTCTCAAACAATATAAAATGTCATAGAAATTCATTGGTTTTCCACTATTATTCACCCTCCAAATGACTTTGCATGCACATATTTCAACTTTTAAACCCATATTTAGCATGCGCAACAACATGACAAGGTAAATCATGCTTCGTGCAATTATAACCACCGTGCATCACTTCTCTATTGCGCCAATAACTGACACACACTACTTTTGTGTCGCGCGTCAATATCCACTGCACAAAATTTTGGTTCTTGCTCTAATACCTGTTGTGTGCAATTTTTTTTGTGTTGTGCGCTAATATTTCACACACATTTCACTCTACACGCTACACTATGCCAAATTTTAGTACGCCCCCACCATGCACCACTACTCCGTTCACACCATTAATTAAACTGTTGCGCAACAACATAAACCACATTGCGCGCACACCAACAAAATTCACACACATTTCACTCTACATGCTACACTATGAAAAAATTTAGTATGCCCCCACCATGCACCACTACTCCATTCACACCATTAATTAAACTGTCGCGTGACAACATAAACCCACATTGCGCGCGCACCAACAAAATTCATCTGCGCCCTACCAATACTCTGCACACCACATGTGCCATTATTATGTGTGTGAAAAATGTGTGCACCTTATTATACCGTCCACCAGTATTACACATGTGTCACTCAATCCACACAACACAATGCCAAATTTAACGTGCGCATCTGCATGCCAATATTTTTTTGCGAAGCGCCAAATTTTAGCATGCGCACCCAGACGCCAATATTTTTCTGCACAATGCCCAATTGTGGCATGTGCACCCACATGCCAATTATTTTCCACATAACACCAAATTTTAGCATGCATGCCAATATTGTTTCGCACAATGCCAACTTTTAGTTCGCACACCCGCACACCAATAGTTTTCTGAACCCCAACTTTTATTGCGTGTGCCCATATGCCAATATTTTTCTGCACAACATTAAATTTTAGCGCGCGCACCCGCACACCAATATTTTTCCACATATCACAAAATTTTCACTGCGCAACATTCATTTTTAGTGCACCCACCTGCACACATTCATTTTTATGTGCATCAATTCCTCATGAATTCTTCTGCAGAAGTTGGGGCTTTTTCCTAACTTTTTCCCCAATTTTTACCATAGACATTCTGAACTATGAAATTTGTTCAATTTCACCCTAATAACACCAATTCAGCCTCTGCAACAACAAATCACCGTGGGTTGACCTTTTTGGAAAGAATTTTTCCCAAACTCAATTCACGAATTGAGAATTTTAATCAACTAATTTCTCTCCATCTGTCATGGCTTCACTGTTACACAACAAAATTACTCACTTTGACAGTGTCGCAAGTGTCATCATTACAAAGGTCACAAGTGTCACATTTTGCTCACAAGGTCTCAAGTGTCGCATGTTTCTCACAAGTGTCGCAAGTGTGTCAGGAAAGCATACTGCCATGATGCCTATGTCGTCCCTATAATGACATGAGAAGGACACTTGAAACACCTCAAACATTTGATTTGGAAGGGGAGAAATGAGTCAGCAGGCTTGCAAACCTTTTTCCATTTGAAAGCACCTCAAAAACTGAGTTTTTGGAGAGGAGCGCTCCCCCTTACACTATCTCGGAGCACCGACGCTCCCCCTTACACTGTCAGGGAACATTATAACGCTCCCCTGGCCCTTTTGAGGGAGAGCTATAAATTTTGAGAGCGTTGGCGCCCCCTAAAGCCTACCAGGGAGTGCTGCAATGCTCTGATGGCCCTTTTGAGGGAGCGCTACCTATTCTGGGCAGTTGTTAAGCTGTTGAGATGAATGGGGGAAGTATATTTTCATTCTTGGAAGGCAGTTGGATTCGAATCCCTAGTCTAGCCATGATCTTAGGGTAGATCCTCAACTGAAGGAGGAAAATCCTCAACTTCCCCAAGGATATCTCAAGTGGTTGAAGCCTCTCCAAGGCTATATAAACAAGCTTTCTAATGGTGAAAGGGGACTGCAAATTGGAGAATTACACCAAACTTATGATCTCATAAGTGGTGCTGGAGCTGATTGGGGGAGAATTGTTAGCATGAAACCTATGATCTCACAGGAAACACAAAGTCAGCCAAAGGAGAAGTGATCAGTGAAGCTGCCATCAACCAGGTTGTGGATCTTTCGAGCAAGGGTTAGACGAAGGGGACTTGACGAAGCTGTCGCATTCACATCTACG
>SNQJ01S0118292.1:0-26807 GCA_010110895.2 Picea sitchensis
AATTCATTAAAAGATTATGAACCAAAATATAAGCAATGAATAGTCCAGGTGACTTTCAATTACCCGAGTCTTTTTCTAGGTTTTCGTATTAATATTCAGCACAGGAATCTTTTTCTCCTCTACCGAATTCATACAAAAGTTTAGGCGAATTTGATGTCCTTTTTCTCCTGTGTCGGATTCATACAAAAGTTTAGGCGAATTTGATGTGGCAGTTTAAGATTCGCCCGAATTCGAAATCCATCGTTCAAATCTGACGAATGCGGTGACTTAGCTTCTCAATTCTCCTCACAAGAAATTCATCTAAATATTAATAAAATTTAATAATCTATAAATCAAAATTTAACCAATAAATAATCAATGCGACTCTGAATAGCTCGCTAACCATAAACTGTTACAAAGCTTTGAAATACAAAGCCGTTAGGATTTATACTTAATACAAACTACTCTCAACCAATCCACGGGACTAAACATTTGGCAATTATTAGTGCTCGGATATAATTGCTCTCTTCTCTAATAATGGGAAGTTTTCCGACTACAACTAAAAGCAAATGTTAAACGTTTTAAGTTTAGATTTTTTTTTATGGCTTATTGAAATCTAGTTATATAATCTTTCTTGAAATTATAATTATAATTAATGAAATTTTCATTTTTAATATAGAAATTGTATGGGGATTCAACATGACTAGGTGCACTCAAGTTGCCTTGTATTTGAGGGTCTTGCGATACCACGACATTTCTAATTTGGTTGTTAAACTAAATCGAGGGTGCTTTGTCCGAACTATGCCTCTTTCACTCAAGGTTTGTCCATATTTACGCCTTGAGCTACTTGAGTCAAGCCTCTGCGCTCAACTCTTGGTAGCCAATGCGCCCACCAAATCGAGCACCTCATTACACACTTGCATTTTTTACATCGTATATAGTTAACAATACTATACTTAACCAAAAATGCAACCAAGAACATCATACACATGAGAAAGAGACAAGTATGGTTGGGCGACACCAATGGTACCTAACACCCATACAAAAATTCATATTTATACAAGATGTTACAACATGCGCAATACAATGCGTGATACAAGAATTGAGCACTTGGTTCATACACAAGACTCAATTTTTCCAAGCCACCCGACTTGCCTCCCTACTACCTCACGTCCTCCTCACACCGTCACAACCAAGCTCATCTCACATCTTTGTCGCAAGACTCCCCACTGTTGCATGTGTTGTCCAACTCCAAGATCACTAAGTAAACAAAATTCACCCCAAAGAGAGCTTGGCCCAAACATTGTCTACTCCAACTCCTCAAGGCGACACAAGTCATCCTAGATGGAGCGACTTAGCCCCTTGCATGGAGTGCTTCTCTGCTCGAACTCACCTCAAGACGTCTTGTGTTTTTTTCCCAAGTGTGTTGTGTTTTTTTCCAGCTCTACTCCATGCCTCCAAATATATATGCACTCAGTAAGCCTCAAGCGTCGCATCTCTTGGCATGAACCGAGGCATCCCTTGGTGGGCAGGTGAGCTGACTCCCCCAAGTGTGCACGCATTTGGTCGCCTCGTTGTGCCCAGTCACCTCATCGTGCCCAAGTGTCGCACGTTGTGCGATGGTTTGGTTTGTTCCACCCATTCATCCGTGCTTGATCATTTGTTGGCTCACTTGATATGTTTGGTCCACCCTCCGCAAGTCCACCATGACATGTCTCATCTCCACATTGTTGAAATTTTGGTATGCTCATTTAACCATAGACAATGTCACATCATTGTCACCCAACCATAGGCATTCACATATGCCACCCCCGAGCACACTAACCTTTACTTAGAGAGATTTTGTTCACAAAGCAAGTCCAATCAGATAAACCCTAGCACAAGTGCTAGCTCAACCAAAAATACCACCACAGATGCAGCAACAACACCATACAAAGGTAGCGCACCTCCTCAAGGAGTAGCACACAAGAGAGAGATACCAAAAGACTGAACAAGAATAAGTTGTGTAGTTGTAGCTACTGTGTCACTTCCTCCAAGCTTGCACTTTGCTTTTGTGTAGTTGGGAGAGTGTGAGTGAGTGAACAAATGAGCCAAGAAGTCCTCTATTTATAATCTTCCTAGCTACTAGACTGGGTCGACTTCTCTTCTAGGGTATTTCAATACCTATCCAATGGATCTATTAGGGACCTATCCTACCTAAGCCCTCAAGTGGGTAGAATAATATATTTCCATGTAATAAAGGTCAATATTAATGAGGCCTAGCAATAAGGAGGAATAAGTCAATTGTAAGAAGACCTAATAGAAGCTTCTTCTTCTAGAAGGATCTTCCTCTAGACTGTTCTTTTGGATAGATAGATTTAGTATAAATAAGAGTATAGGGTATGAGAAGTTTTGTCTTGGAAAATTATTGTAATAGAGCTTTGCTCTGGTGGAGGTTTCCCCCTTGAAGAGGCAAGTGAACATTGTTTCCTATCAATAAAGGTATAATTATGGTGTTGTGGTTCCATATAATTTGTTGTTATGATGTTATCTCTGCATATTTATGTATTCTATTGCTATCTCGGTATTATTCTTTGCATTATTCTCTATTTTGCTAATATAATAGATCTGTTACCTTACAAGTGGTATCAGAGCACTTTCCTCGATATAAAATTGTGGGTTAATTTTTTTTCAAGGTAGAGACATATTCCAGCGTCTTAAAGCTACATAGATCTATCGTTACGCACATAAACCCACGTTCGGGGAGAAATACACGCAGGAAATACAAGAGGTACTCAAGTGCACATCTGTTGGCCACCCTTGTAACCCTTATTGGTGCCCCTTTGAGGGGTAGCGCATCAGACAACACCTATATACGGATCGACCTAGATCTCTTGAAGCCCTCTATAGATAAACCGATCGACCACCTAACTGTTATAGTGCCACCAAGAAAAACACTCGAGAAGATACTCTCTAGTACCTGGATAGTCGGGTAGTATAGCTAAGGGAACGGTCTAACCTCCTTAGTTGGTTCTTTAAGATATTGGGCCGAGTACTATTGTTGGACCCCGCACGTATATCAGAGAGTTATAGCATAGGGAAAACCCTTTTCTATAGAAACCCTGAATACCATAACCCTTGGGATGGAAACACAAAAAAAACAGACAAGATCTATTGCTGAGCAACTGTGCCTTCTGCATTCTAATTGCGAAATTACTACACATTTCTTCCTGTTAAGCATTTGGGCATTTCATCATTGCAATATTATTTAGGTCGGAGTATAACTTCACAGGAGTAAAAAATAAAAAAGAGTATAGTGGTCCCGCCGACACACTTATTTGGGACCTATCCCATTAGATTCCCCCTTTCTCCTTGATTTCAGTCATACCTTTCATTTTTAATCCTTTTTTTTTTTTCAGTGGACCCAAACCCTTCTCAGCTTCCTTAATTTTCCACCTATTCCATTATATTCCCCTTCTCACCCTGATCATCATGGTACCTATCACTTATAAGTCCTCTTTTGTGGTCCCACCCACCCATTTTTCCTTACCCGCACTTCCCCTCTCCAAATGGCCACTACTTGCAACCAATACATGCAAGCTTCCATCAATCACATGACATCTGAGATTGCCTCTACCAATTCTCGCCTTGCAAAATTAGAGTCCCAATTTGAGCACAAATTTGACACCATGGAAACCAACTTCATTAACCAATTTAACATCCTCCATTTTGTTGTCAACTAGTTGTTGAATCGCCCTTTGGGTCCCTCCTCCTCGGACCAACCCGATGCTACTGATTTCTCTCATTCTTTGCATTTTCAATCCAAATCCTTTCAGTGTGACCCCCTTCTTCCTCACGTCGAGGTCAATAAATTTGATGGCTCTGGTCCTATGGGTTGGGTCACTCAAATGGAGCATTATTTTTCTCTGCATGGTATTACTGATGAGTTGGCCAAACTTCACTATGTTGTCCTCTATCTAGATCTTGAACGATGTCAATGGTGGGAATGGCGTAAAAATTCACGTCAGGGGTATATTTCCTAGACCCAGTTTGTTGTAGAGCTCTATGACCGCTTTGATACTGATACCCACTATCTCGGTCTTTTGACCAAGTTGAAACAGTCAGGCACAATGGAAGACTTTATAACTGCTTTTGAGCATTTTGTCTTTCGAACCAAGGGTATGTCAGATGATTTCTTCTGTGAATGCTTTATCAGTGGCCTAAAGGATGAAATCCAATCCCAGCTTCTCATGACCCACCCTCAGACTTGGTTGGAAGCTACTAATTGTGTTAAAGAGGCCCAACAAGTTGTTTTTTCTCAGAACAAAAAACCCTCTTTTGTTCCTCGCCCTCGACCCATTAATCTCGTAAGACACTCGACCCCTAAATACTCTTTTATGGGATGGGGAATCATAATTTAGTTTTCCTTAACTATCTCAAATCCAAATTTTGGGATCTCCATCGGCTTTTGCTCGTCAAGAGCTTTCCAACCACTGTCTCCATGCTCCAATCCGAGCTCTGGTTCGAAAGTTATGCCCTTCCAAAGTTCTGCGAGTCTCATTGGCCAAATTCCATGTGGCGCCCACATGGATCCACCTTACACATGTCTTCTCCAAGTTCCTACATCCATGGTTGAAGTCCATCCACCGTTCAAACCAACGGCATGACTTAACCCTCATCTAACACACAGGCTAGAGGAGAATTCAACGTTCGATGTTGTGGCGTTGAACGTCCATTTTATCTTATGCACGCATGTCCTCTGGAGTCTTGAACTCCAGGACTTCTGAAATGTTTCCACGTAGCTCCAGCCTTCGGGCCTTTTGGAGCATACTTTCTAACATCTCAAGTCTCTCGGAGTTCCAAACTCCTGAAGGGTCCACTCTCGCACGTGGTGTTGTACTAGATACGAGGGAAAATACATGTGGGTCCCTCATACTCCTCCCGCCAAATGGAATAAGCGGTGAGTTCTAGGTGTGATACGTGGCAGGGCAGAGGTGACACATGGCCCCTTCACTGGGTGACATGTGTCATGTATTAATGGGACTATAGGGTCAGAGAAATGCACAAATCTAGGTGACACGTGGCATGTTAATCGTGGGTCCACATCACTCTGGATGACTTCACTGTACCACGTCACTCCAGGACTGGCAGCCTCCGGGGATTCCTAGCTTCACCTACTTGCCAAGCCTCTCAAAGCTCTGAAATATGAAGTTCCCTCCAACTGTATCCCAATACCCCTTAGATCCCACGGTGGAGGTGTGTCCACATAGATCCATGAATCTACAACTCACGTTAATTCGTAACTTCGACATTCGGGGGTTTCATGGTGTAATCCTCTGCTTACTCCCAGAGTAGGTCAAATCCAAATTGACCATGGACTAGATCCAATGATCAGAGAGGGATTCCAATGTGTCCTCGAATAAATGATCCCCTCCACTTCGTCCTTCGAGGGTTTGGCTATGTAGTCTCCAGTTTTCTCCTAGAGTAGGTCAGTGTCGAACTGACCACCATCTAGATTAAATGGTCACAAATGGTCCCAAAGACCCTTCAAATCGAGACTCTCATTACATCGCGGGTTCAATGTTCAGATTTTTTGATGCTACTGCAGCTCCATTCTCCCAAAGTACTTATCACTACCCCTTCACTAGGCTCGACCTAACGACTGAGAGGGATCCTAAAGGATCTGAAGATCAACGATCCACAATATTTCACAACTCCAGCCTTCGGGAGTTTTGGTGTTACAACACCTCTGTTCTCCCGAAGTGGTCAACATCGGGCTGCCTACAATGTAGATCCGACGTTTGGGATAGTTCCCAATCGTCCTCATATCTACGGCCCGTGTCACTGCATGACTCCATCATTCGATATTTTTGACGGTTGTGAAGTTTTAACATCCCAGAGCTCAGAAGCCAATAAGAGCTAGCTCCTTTCGGACTAGCGTAGGGTTCCCATACTGTGGTCATATAGACTCTCTAATGAATCTTGGACTGTAAGCTCTACTCTTAGTTGAGGTTCGGTTAAGGCCGTGGGCACGAGCCCGTGGTCTCTTAGGCTACTGGTTTGAAGGAAGCACCCTCCAAATTCACAGAACTTTAAGTTCTAAAACATAGCAGGGTAGCTTCGAACCATCCAAGAGGTCCAACTCATCACCTTACCCTCATTCACATGCAATGGATTACAGAAGAACAGTTAGGCATTCTCATTAAAAATTAAATGTTGCAAATCTTAGTCACATACACAAATATTCAGTCATGCATTTAAATTCAATTGCACAAGGTTCAAGAAATACTTATCTATTATATGTTGCAACCAACTAACTGACTGTGGGTTTCTGCCTTTCCACCCAACCATAGGCTCAGAGGAATTCACTCTTATCACTCTGGCCACTCTCGTGCCAAGCCATGATATCACTAGGGAACTATGCCATTTCTCAGAGACCTTCTCTCTATCACAACATCCCTGCAAGGTTTATCATATGCTTCCTCAGCATCAAGCTCGCGACCTTCCTATTTTCTTCTGCATATCTAGATCGTTCATTCCCCTTTGTGCATGCACTCTTGTCTGGTGTCTCTCCTACTCTCTGCAGAGCCTCACGTGCATGCCTCTTCCCTCGAACTATCTTCTTTTTTTCTGGCTTCGCTTGTATATTCTTTTCATTCATTTCCTGGGATGGTTCTTGACCTATCATGTTCCTTCTGTCAGAAAGAAACTTGAGTCATATTGGGTCTACAGGACTCTGTGGTACTTCGGGCTGACAACCTTCTGTCTCCTCAGTCAGACCATGCTTTCATTCATGGGGGTGGTTGATTATTCAACCACCAGTCCTTCCTTCATTAACAGATTCCTCTCCTTGGGATCCAAAGGGGGTTTATCATTCCCAACAAGGGGAAATTTAGGGTTATTTGACATAATGAACCCTCTCTTATAGTTTTCTCATTCTTTCCTCTAATGATATCATGGCCAGTACTTCATGGCTTCACCCCCACAGTCAGTTATTGGCAATTCAAACAATAATACATTTACATTGTTCCCATGTCATAGCACGATGATCCTAATTAATGATTAATTACAAGCTAGGGGAAACAAGGGTGTTACAATCCTCTCCCCCTTAAAAGGAACATCGTCCTTTGTGTTCTTTCTCAGTAACACCTGTCATGTCTTTCTCATTCAGTTGCTTCAGAAATATTGACCCTCTTTCTTGGTCAGATCCCTTACGAACTCTTAACCTTTGTCATTTGTCTTCAATAATCTTGGACAACAAGCATATTAATCATAGTTTCATGCGAAAACATTTTATTGTTGCATAAAATTCAAGAAAAATTCCATAACTTAGCACAATACTCATATGTGCAGTTCGTGGATTTGTATCCACATGGTTGTCTTGTTATCTAGGCTCACTATTTTTTTTAGGACACACCCCATTGTGTGCATGATCCCAATCTATAGTTTATAAGAATTATCAAAGTCTCCTCTTCCTTGTGGTCACTCACCCTCCAGGCCCAGGATCAGGCATCCACTTCTCTGCTATACATTTTCTCGGGCAATCCATCTTGCCTTGCCAAGGATTTGTCACACAAGAAGAATTTCATAGATTTCATTGAGCCTTACAGTCGAGGCGTCCCTCAAACTTGCTCTGCCGAGGCATCCCTTCAGCTTGTGTTACCATAACACAACATGTTCTAAGGTGACCATGGCTTACCACGGGGTTCTCCTGTCCCAATCAATAGCCTCTTTCAAGCTTTCCATATTGACAGCCTTCATCTGTCCTTTCTGGACATATCTTTTTCTTCTCACCCATATCACATGTATACAAAAATTATGAAATATTATCATCAATTTCAAATTCAAAAATTTTCTTGCAACTATGTCACCCATAGATTCCAATTTCCACATTTATTTTCAGATATGTTCCGCACAGGAACCAAATTCACAAGTATGGGACTTCCTCCCCATACTATTTTAGCTCAACAGGAAATTGGTCTTCCTTATGGGCTTACAACACTGCCATATCCAAGACCTTTTTCTTCCTGCAATTTCAACATTCCTCAGTCAAACAAATTGCTAGTTTTCATGCACATTATATTTTCAAAACTATGCATACTAACAATCCAAGTCATTTTCATCTATCCATGGATACAAAGCAAAAGGAAATATCATTGTTTACGTATGCATCCTTTCAACATACTAATTTTTTCCGAATGCAATTCGGATATCAAATAACTTTAATCAGTGTGTCAATCTCCATGGCCACATCCATACCCAATGTACTCTTACATTGGTTTTAAATTATTATATTTCATGTTAGGCACTTTTTCCAAGGGGTGATGGAACTCATCCCACTTATTACCATATGGATTCTCTGTCCATATTTATTATTATAGAAGAACCATATTTTCTTCTCTGAATCGACCACAACCTCAAATCATCACTCATGCAACTCAAAGTTTCAAATGAATGCCTTTAAGAATTTCTTTCCTTACCAATAATTAGGGTACCAACATTTAGGGTCACCTAATTTCCCTCTTTACCAATCATACAACTCTGTAGAGTACTAGAAGATACTTCTTCCACAATGGGAAGCCCTAAATATGCCCCATTCTTTTACCACATGCATCTTCTCAATGTATTAAAGCAATGTGTTGTCTATGAGTACTTTTGTTTCCAATCATTCCTTGATTGGTCAATGCAGGCATATTAGTTCATGAATTCTTTCAAGGGTCACAATGATGCAAGGCCGAAGTTAAACCCTGCCAGATCCTTTTTAAATGCCGACAAAATTCAAAACCAGATTCGCAAATCACCCACATCCTGCTCGTAGTCATCCTCTACTTGAGGTTTTCCATCATTGGCAACTGTCTCTCTCAACAGTTCCAATTTCTCTCTACACATGACATACATCATAATTATGTTAGTTGTCATGTAAAATTAAAAGTGCAAGTATCATAGCTTTTAAACCAATAAAACAATTTTTCGATATGTCCTAGTATATCTCTATGCACTTCATCACATTATACTTAATGTTTTCATGAATGCAATACAAAAAGTTCTCAATTGTTTCTGCAGTAATACAACCCTCACTATGGTGTCAAAACATTTACTTTCATTAGTTACCATCTTTCCCATCCTAGAGAAAAAAACATAATACACAATAAGAAAAGAGTTAAGGGTTCTTCCCCTTTTTCCAACTCCTTCTACACAGCATGGGACTTTCATCCCGACTAAGTTATTTCTAAGGACCCACTGCCTTTTCTTACATGATTTCAACCAAGCCAACTCAATCAAACATACTCATTTATTCATTCTCCCTTTTCCAGCTATACTTGTTCTCACAGCTACTCATCTAAGACCCACAACTTTGTAAGCAATTCCGAGTTCTTAGGGTGGGAAAAGTGTTCCTCCTTTTTCCCTTTCTTTGCTATTGCAATTTACTCCCTATTGGGATCTTCCTGTGCTTTTCCTTGAGCAGCCTTGGTTAGGCCTCACCCTAACCTTTTTTGATACATCAACGTGCTTTAATAGCAAATGTTTTGTTCATAATGGATCATGAACCTGTGCATCCTGCACATTATATTTTTAGTTAGTCAAAATGGTCAACATTCCTTTATTAGTCTTCTATCCATACATGATGTTTTCAAATGTAATCTAGGATATATATATATATATATATATATATATATATATATATATATATATGCTTGTAGCCCACAACTCAATTCTCAGCAGTCATTAAGGTTGTGACTATGTTCCCCTAACAGAGTCTTCACACAGTTCCTCCACAGGGAACTCCTTCAACATGCAACTTCCTTATTGCATATCCTTCACTATCTGTGATAGCCTCAACCTTGAGATAGTTTCAGCTTTACCACTTTAGTTGTTCACCAAATATCCCATAAGGAATATAAACATGCATATCTATTATGCATCCAAATTATTTATCCACACATATTCCTTGTTTTGTTAACTTACATCTATGATGTACTTAACCACATGAATAATCATAAATCATTTAACTCATGATTGTTCACAATTGTTCTCATGCAGTTCTCAAAGGCATAATCATGTTGCCTTTTATCATGACAATAGAGCATCCTTGCTCATTTACTCTTTCAATTGTTTATATTATCCCTTCCCAAGGGAATGGAACACATTCCCCTTAAGCTATCATTCAAAACCAAATTTTCATGACTCCTCATAATAGAGTCGGGCATGCATCCATGGTATTCATTCAATCTTGGCAAGTGTAATTCTTTCTTTATATTTCACTCATTTACCGCAGTCACATTGTGCCTTTAGTATACATATTCTCATACATAATACATGTGCAACTTGCACATTTAATATCCTTCATATCTACTTAGTCTTAATATTAGTCTTCATATCAAGAAAACTTACAATGCACACACACTCAAGCATATACAGACATAGGTAAACATTCATCATGCAAGCTCATTGCTTGCACCCTTTCCATGTCATTCATGGACATATCAAACTTCCAGATCCTTCTCCCAATGATCTTAATGCCATTCCGATGACAATTTCCATAGAAATACTCATCATTGAGCTTCCATCTCAGTTGAGAACTTGCATTCATTCACATAATATCCACATGGCAGTTTAACAGACATAGTCATAACTATGTTTCCCTTTCTATAGGATAATAACTAGCAAGAAAACTCTCTTGCCTCAACTTCCATAAAAACATTTCCCAATTCATAAATATAGTTTGGGAAATTATAACCATGCCCAAGGTAACAAAACAACCAATCTAGCTTCCCATTGGTCTTGATTAGCAGACCTTTTGATCAAGGAAATCCTTTTCTAGATTCCCATCACTACGATTCAAACCATATCTATATGGCTACCATCCACAATTGGATGTTAATCTGATCCATTGAGCATCTAGAAGTTCCCCAACACTTCCTTTACCACATTCGGGATCAACATTTAATTAACAATTTTACCTCATTTATAATAAATTTTAATGTCTAATAAAATTTGGACTATTTACTTAAATTCCTAATACAATTTCAAAGTATGTTACTTACTAAGTATTCTAGTTCAGAACTCCAGTTTATCTTTAGATCCTAATCAGTCTTAACCATTACACCTAGAATTCTTCCTTCTGTTCAGCAACAGTTAGGGACTGAGTTCACTCTCCTCCTCCCACGAGAATTCTAGCAGATTAGTGTCATATCCACCAAGCAAGGGAGGCTACTATGATTTCTCACTCAATCACTCTATATTTCTACAACTTTGTTTATCATATTGATTAGAAAAACAATGCCCATAAATTCTTGTACCCAGACACAAAATCCATTTCTCAGTTCCCTTCGAAACCCAAGAGTTTCACATGCTTTCCCTTTTCAGAGAGTGGTCACCAGACTCATTCCTCTTGCATATACACATCCTTAAGTTAATTTGGATATACACTCCCATATCAAAACCATGAGCTTTTGAACTCACTCTTGTCACTTCACTCCTACCTTCATGAAGGTTGTTCTCAACCTATAGGGTTCCTTCTTACTTGCTTATTGTATTATTCTAGCAACAATTTTTAGTCAAGTAAATTGACCTTACCATTTCCATCAATCCTTTGATTGTGAGGGATCATACACATATATAAGGTTTAATCCTTCACTAAATCAATAATTATTACTACTATGGGTTGTTTCAATCCATTCACATCCAAGTCTTGCTATTAGTGCCCATCAACATAATCCCATTCATGTAGGATTAGCTATCATTTCCCAAAAGAAATGACAGACTTCCTTGGCCACATGCTAGCATTATTCAATCTCGTTGGGTATGATACAACCTAAATTTTAATCTGCATCCTTCTACTCAAGGAACTTATGCAAATAATTTTTGTTCAACAATGATATTCTCAACGAGATCATATTAGCCTTAGTAACCTAATCTTATGGTTGTACAACAACACATACAATTGCAAAGTGAAGTCGGCTTATTTATTCAGAACATTAGCAACATAAAATGCATATTTCCAAAACATCTCTGAACAATAGAAAGTTTCATTCCTCTCTTTGGTAGAGGTTTAACTAAGCCTCTAAGGAATTGGTAAGATAGGGTGTCACCCCTAAAAATTCTCTAATACCATTTTTATACGACTCGTGCACGAGCCCAAGAAATTGTTGGCATAGGGGCAGACCCAGGGTTCAACACACCAACAAAACCCTAACTACCGACCCTTTCGACAACACCTGCAAAGAACATGAAGTCTCACCGGAGGTAGAGGCAGGGGTGGTTGCAAGACTCATATGTCTGCAACCTTAGCTGGGACACAAATTTGTGATTCTAACACTTAACAGAGCACTCAACAATTAACATTCATCAATTTCCAGTCTTAGTTACAATGCAGTTAAACCCTAATTACAGAGTATCACAGTATTCATTCATATCTAAGGTACTTGAGCACTAAACATACGTACATAAATCAGATCTAACATCCATCCATATTATTATCACTAAGCATCAACAGATCTATCTATAATTCGTCTATATTAAAGCACTAAGCAAGTAAACACTTAAACACATCAATACATCACACAAAGCATAGAAACATAGCATGTATGTGGTTCACTCCCACCCTGGGGCTACGTCCACCAACTCTTATCTTCTTTATTATCTTTGGTCAAGCTTCTTACAGGAACATATCATCCAATTTCTACTCCATAGAAGACAAGAGATCTGTGTGCACTCCACCAGATCCTCCTTCTTTTAGCCAGGGTACAACACCAAGCCTTCACACATTCTCTTACAGTTACTTGCACTAGCCTTGTAGGCCTCACACAGTATGCACAAAGCACTTACAACTCTGGATCACATAGATCCAACTCTAGCACTTAACACACCGACCTACTAGGTCTCTTCCTTTTCCTCCCCCTTTCTTACCTCGCTTAACTACTTATTTATACATTACAAAATAGGCCTAAACATGGGTAAACCCATGGGCCGACATCCCATACCCATTACATAATCCTGAATCCCAAAAAGGGCCCTAAAAGGGGTCGAGATCCTGCGATCTCCGCTTTGTCTTGTGCTCCGCCTTCAACAGCCTGTCGAAGTCCCAAAATTAGGTCAAACATGACCAAGAATCCTCAAAACTTGGTCAAGGGCCAACATGCCCCTAAAACTCACATGTGACTCATCTTGAGTCACTCTGATATGACTAGTTCTGCTTCAAAAGCCTCGAGCTTGGCTCGAGATGCTTCGACTTGTTTCTGTGCCATGACCTCCTGTTCAGTGAACTCTTGGATGACTGCTTCATTGACAGGTCCCTCTAGGCGTTGTTCAGCTATAGTGACAACTTGCTCCAGTTTTTCTCCTCGACCTTCTATCTCTATGAAAAGTTGGTAAGCCTCATCCTGTACAGGTTGGAGCCTCTGAGTTACTTCCATAACTCTGCTCTGAATAGTGTGGACCTGATGTTGGGCAGTGCACTTCTCTTGGGATCGCTTCATTCTTTCCACAACTGACAGGGGCTTCAACTGCACCTGTATTGTCTCTGCTTGCTGCTTCACTTCCTGTAGTTGTGAGTCTAGTGCCTTCAATTCTAGATTCTCAGTGAGTCGCTCATACGTTTGGGCATTGCAATCACTCAGTTGCTTGCATTCCATGGCAAGGACTTTGATTCTTTCAACTGCGCTTTGATTAGTTGCTTCTCTTTGATCCCTTACATCCTGCGGGGTGTCGGGTACAGTGCGGAGCTCTAAGTCTGATATTCATTATTGTAGCTACTGGATAGCTTCTGCAAGTTGCTCTACTTGATGAGTGACTTGGTCTTCTGCCTGTGGTTATAATCCTGTCACAGAGTGGAGGGCTCTGTTGACTGCTTCTTTCACTTTGAGTTTCTCTGCGAGCAACTGTTCTTTTTCTTGTTGCATCTAGGATTTCTCTTCTTCAAACTTTGCCTAGAGAGAAACCTTCTCCTATTCTGAAAATATGTGTTGTTCTATGATTATGCCTTGCACTTGCTTCAAGGCATGGGTGGCTTGTTTTCTTTCTTATTGAGAGTGACGAAGGCGAGCTTCGACCACATCAGCTAGTCGGCGGAGTTGGGTTGGCTCATCTCCCAACTCTGGTTCTCCTGATGGCAGGGGCGCAGTGGACATTGTGCTGCTGGACTGAAGGGCCTGTTGTACCCCTCGAAATTCGACCTTAATTATATCATACATTTCCTCCTGCTTAGATTCTTGTTTCTCCATGATTTCCAGTGAAGCGTCGTTTAGGGCTGCTATGATGAAGTCAAAATCATCGTTAGTAAGCACAGTCTTCATCTTGGTCACAGTGGATTTTGATTTCTTTCGGGAAGAAGGTTTTGGGGGAGAAACCTTCCTCTTCTTCAGGGGATCAACCTCGTCTCTAGGAGGTGTTACTTCGTCTGGCTTCTGTTCAACTCCTTTGCGATTGATTTCTTCTACTTCATCATCACCCCCTCGGTCAGGTGATACTGAAGCAGTCTTTCCTGAGGCATTGCTTAAATCTTAGGCCTCTTCGGTCTTCTTCATTCTAATGGGTCTGGGTGTATCATGTTCTTTGCGTGTGGTTTCTGGGCTGTCAAGGTCAGACATCTCTGTAGGGTTTTCTAGAATAAGAAGGTCTGCTGACTAGTCCTTAGTGATTTCCTCAAGGTCCTCTTCCGTGAGTTTGTAGTATGACTAAATATACTCTTTATGTTTATCGGTTCGCGCTGTAAGGTATATGAAGTGTCGATCTGTGTAGAACTTATCAGGGGTCAGAACCTCTGTAGGGTGTTTGGAGTCATGCGAGGTTCAACTTCAATGGATCTCTTCAATTGAAGGTAATATGTGTGAAAAACAACGTTCGACTACCACTGTTTGTTCATATCACTTGAGTACCAGAGTGTGGTGAACTTCATAGCAAGCGGCTTGAACGGTTCAATATCTGGGAAGGTCACACCTTCCGACATCTCCCAGGAAACAAAAGTGATCAGGATAAGGAACCAGCTAAAGTGAAACTCATAGCCTTGATCCTGTGCTTCGCGACAGTCTAGTTCTAGTTGATTAACTAGGTACTTTTCCTAGTTCATCTATAGACCTTCCACACACTTCCCTGCGAGGTCAACGACAAAGCCTGTGAATTGTGTAGGTTTGTTCTTCCTTACCTTGTAGCCTCGCGTCCCCTTTTCAACATCGTCGTATGTATCCTTGATATTTTGTCCAAGTGCGCGATCTGTGGCTTTTCCTGGATAGAACTCCTATGGGTCAGGTCCTTGCATACTTAATCCTGTGACCCAATGGATCAACATCGGATCGACTATAATATAGAGTTCTATCCATAAGTATCCGCCATGGTAACATGAAAGAAATATCTTGACACAAGTGTTGACTTCCCGGTGCCTTCCAAAGTGTGGGATTTTCATTACGTTTAACAGGGTGGACTGCGCGAGGTTCATCGTCCATGGTTGAGGGATTATCTTTGAGTTCTTCCCCTTCATCCTGGTTAGGTATTTATATGGGGCGAGCGCACTATAGTTTTTGTGATCTCCAAGGTTGAAGTCACTGAACTTCAACGTTGCGATCTTGTCCTGTTGTGCTCGAACTGTGCGTATCCCCTTCAGGAGGTACGCAGTAACCATGGTGTACTTGAAATATCTTGACACACTATCACGACTCACCGCATCAGTCAGAGGAAGGATGTAATCGGGCAACATGGTTAGGAATAGCTTCACATTTTCTAGGTCATCTCTGTGTTTGGTTCTCTTTTCCGCTAATGGTCGGCATGGTTCGGTTCCGCGAGTAGTCGATGAAGAGGCTTGCACTCCTCTCGTCAATGATGCTTGTACACCCACAAACATCACTCTTTCAGACATGACTCTCTCATTCATGAGGTCGATGAGTACTTCCTTTGCAGATTCTTTGGGTGCGCTAAGTTCTTCGGACATACACGCTCGTGGTTGAATATCTCGGGTTCGAAGAGTATCTGCTCAATGCAACAGGATATATGGAAATAGTGCGATGATCACTGTGTGAAATCAACTATTCTACGGACTTAGATAGTCACAATTGGAAAAATTATTCTCGTTGTGTGGCACGATGGGATAAATAGATAACTTGGCAATGAATATCTTGCAACGGGTGAGAAGCCTTCATTAACTTAGTTATGTCCGTTATGGCATAGTCCCAACGGTCTGGTGGTGAAATTTCTGACCACAAATGTCTTTCTACCCGTTTGGGTCGTCAGTCTAATGGTTATATTGTTTCCAACGGCTATATCGCTTTGCCATGGTGAAGTGCCATGTGACGTTGTTTTGATATTCCGACGAAGTTCCAATTTTGCAAATTTTCCTTCTGTGAAGTTCCCTCGGGAACCTTTTGTAACCTTTCTATCTTAGTGCTCTTCTTACTTAGTTTTCAGGCCTTCTTTCCAATGAGCTTTGTCTCGGTATTTCTTTTTCCATTTTGATTGTTATTTTCTTTTGGCAGAGTAACTTCACGCTAGTGAGATTCTTTCCTAGAAATCAGGGGTAATACTTCATCTATATCTGGAATAGGTACTTCAGTCTTCTGTGGGTCTTCTAGTGTTCTTCCCAGTTCAACATGCAATTCTCTGGTTTTAAATAGCTTTGATCGGTTCTCCTATTCTTTAATCAAGTGTGTGATCCTCCTAGTCATGAAATATTTTAACTCTTGATTCTTTTGTTCTAAGACTTCTTCTTCTTTCCTTCTGGCCTGATCTCCTTCAATCCAAGGTTTTCCTAGTAACATAGCAAATAGAGCATTGTTCTCAATAAATTTAACAACTTCAAGTTATTCCTTCGTCAAAGTTCCATGAGAACTCATAGATATCTGGGTAAGTCTTCCACATAGGGTTATCAACTTTCCTCTGAATAATCCTATTCCTCCCAATAAAGGAATCATAGCAGGCTCCCCTAAAATTTCCCAAGTTCTTTCTGTCATGATATTCACCTGTGTTTCCTCATCCATAACATAGTCAATGTCAAAGTCTCCTATTCTTGTTTCAATGCACTCTTTTACTTTGAATATTTCTGATAAGCTGATATGTCGGTGGTCATTCAGGGTTTCCTTCATATGTAGCAATATTTTTTCTGAGTCTTTCTGGGGTTTTGTCATGGTTTCGGTTGCTTGACCTTTCTCGTGGTCTTCTTGTCTCATATTCATCCTTTCAACCTTAGCAATCAATCTAGGGCTATCCAAAACTTCATGGTCCATAGCTTTGCAACATAGGCAACTAGGTCTTCTACCAGGGCATTCCTTAGCCATATGTCCCAGTCTTTTGCAAATGTAACAAAGGGTTAATCCTCTCCTTCTCTTAAATGATCCCCAACCTTTCCTGTACTACGCACTAAGATCATTGTAGCTAACCTGCAAAAAATTCTTTCTAGGATCCTGCATCCATTTGTTAGTCCAAACATTCTCTCTATGCATAGGTATAACATATCTTTCACTATTCTTATTAGATCTACTCATATCAAATCTTCTTTCTTCTACCAGTGCCCTATTTTTCAAGCTAGGACAAATCTTATCAAACATACCTAGATCCATACTTTAGAAACAAAAATTTCCACTAATCTTATCTTCAGCAGAGCATAAAGCTTCCAGATCTAAAAATTTTCACTATTCTTACCTCTATCAGAGCACAAAGCGTTCAGATCTTACCTCTTTTCTTTAGGTCAGACTTATTTTCTTAGCACAGAGCTTCACAGATCGAGTAGAATACCGCACACTAGAGCGACATATCCACGCACAGATCTTTCACAATTTCAGGTCATATCTTCGCACAAAGCTTCTTTTTCCTCAGTTCCCATCAATCACAGTTTTAGGTCAGATCTTTACACAAAGCTTCTTCTTCCTCATTTCTCAGCAATCACAGTTTCAGGTCCCGACAACAGAACCATTTGTTGGCACAAGGGCATACCCAGGGTTCAACGCTACAACAGTGCACCAACAAAACCCTAACTACCGGCCCTTTCGGCAACACCTGCGAAGCAGATGAAGTCTCACCCGAGATAGAGGCAGGGGTGGTTGCAGGACTCAGATGTCTGCAACCTTAGCTGGGACACAGATCTGTGATTCTAGCACTTAACAGAGCACTCAACAGTTAACATTCATCAATTTCCAGTCTTAGTTACAACGCAGTTAAACCCTAATTATAGAGTAACACAATATTAATTCAGATCTAAGGTACTTGAGCACTAAGCATACGTACATAATTCAGATCTAACATCCATCCATATTATTATCACTAAGCATCAACAGATCTATCTATCATTCGTCTATATTAAATCACTAAGCAAGTAAACACATAAACACATCAATACATCGTACAAAGCATAGCAACACAACATGTGCGTGGTTCACCCCCACCCTAGGGCTACATCCACCAACTCTTCTCTTCTTTATTATCTTTGATCAAGATTCTTACAGACACATAACATCCAAGTTCTACTACGTAGAAGATAGGATATCTGCGCGCACTTCGCCAGATCCTCCTTCTTCTAGATAGGGTACAGCACCAAGCCTTCACACAGTCTCTTACAGTTACTTGCACTAGCCTTGCAAGCCTCACGCAGTATGAAAAAATCACTTACAACTCTTGATCACATAGATCCAGCTCCAGCACTTAGCACACCGGCCTACTAGGTCTCTTCCTTTTCCTCCCCCTTTCTTACCTCGCTTAGCTACTTATTTATACATTACAAAATAGGCCTAAACATGGGTAAACCCATGGGATGACATCCCATACCCATTACATAATCCTGAATCCAAAAAGGGGCCGAGATCCCGTGATCTCCACTTCGTCTTGCACTCCGCCTTCGACAGCTTGTCGAAGTCCCAAAATTAGGTCAAACATGACCAAGAATCCTCAAAACTTGGTCAAGGGCCAACATAAATCCAAGTGTTTTTGTCATGCTCTGATACCAATTTGTAACACACTCAACCCCTAAATACTCTTTTAAGGGACGGGGCATCATAATTTCATTTTCCTTAATTGTCTCAAATCCAAATTCTGGGATCTCCATCGGCTTCTGCTCGTCAAGAGCTTTCCAATCACTGTCGCCATCCTCCAATCCGATCTCTAGTTCGGAAGTTATGCCCTTTTAAAGTTCTATGAGCCTCATTGTTCAAAGGCCATGTGTCACCCACGTGGATCCACCTTACACGTATCATCTCCAAGTTCCTACATCCACGATGGAAGTCCATCCACCGCTCAAATCAATGGCATGACTTAAACCCCATCTAACACACAGGCTAGATGAGAATTCGACGTTGAATGTCTCTTTTCTCTTATGCACGCATGTCCTTCGGAGTCCCGAACTCCCAGACTTTTGAAATGTTGTGACGTAGCTCTGGCCTTCATCCCTTTTGGAGCATACTTTCTAACATCTCAATTCTTCTGGAGTTCCGAACTCCCGAAGGGTCCACTCTCGCACGTGGTGTTGTACTAGATACGAGGGAAAATATAGGTGGGTCCCTCATAATCTTCCTACCAAATGGAATAAGAAGTGATTTCCAGGTGTGATACGTGGCAGGGCAGAGGTGACACATGTCTCCTTCAGTGGTTGAAACATGTCACATATTAATGGGCCTATAGGGTCGACGGAACGCATGAATCTAGGTGACACATGGCATGTTAATCGTGGGTTCATGTCACCCTGTATGACGTCATTGTACCACGTCACTCTGGAACTGGAAGCTTCAAGGGGTTCCTAGCTTCACCTACTTGCCAAGCCTCTCAGAGCTCCGAAGTCCAAAGTTTTTGCCAGCTATCTCCCAATAACCCTTATATCCCACGGTCGAGGTGTGTCCATGTAGATCCATGAATCTATGGCTCACATTAATTCATAACTTTGGCGTTCGAGGGTTTCATGGTGTAATCCTCTACTTACTTCCGAAGTAGGTCAAATCTGAATTGACCATGGAATAGATCCAACGATTAGAGAGGGATTCCAATGTGTCCTCGAATCAATGGTCCCCATCACTTTGTCACTTTGGCCTTCGAGGGTTTGGCAGTGTAGTCTCTAGTTTTCTCCCGTAGTAGGTTAGCATCGAACTAACCACCATCTAGATCAAACAATCACAAGTGGTCCCAAAGAACCTTTAGATCAACGACTCTCGTTACATCACGAGTTCGACATTCATACTTTTTTATTCTACTGCAGCTCCATTCTCCCGAAGTGGGAATTTTCTGAAGTACTTATTGCTACCCCTTCACTAGGTTCAATCTAACGACTGAGAGGGATCCTGAAGGATCCGAAAATCGAGGGTCCATAATACTCCGCAACTCCGACCTTCGGGAGTTTTGGTGTTACAACACCTATGTTCTCCTGAAATGGTCAACGTCAAGCTGACTACAACATAGATCTGACGGTTGGGATAGTTTTCGGTCGTCCTCAAATCTATAGCTTGCATCAGTTCGCGACTCCGTCATTTGGGAGTTTTGGCGGTTGTGAAGTTTTAACATCCTGGAGCTCTGAATCCAATAAGAGCTAGATACTTTTGGACTATCGTAGGGTTCCCAAACCATGGTCATATGGACCCTCTAATGAATCTCGGGCTGTAATATCTACTCTTAGTTGAGGTTTGGTTAAGGCCGTGGGCATGAGCCTGTGGTCTCTTAGGCTACTAGTTTGAAGGAAGCACCCTCCAAATTCGCATAAATTTAAGTTCTAAAAAAGAGAGGGGTATATTATAACCATCCCAGAGGCCCAACTCATCACCTTAACCCCATTCGCATGCAATGGCTTATAGAAGAACAATTAGGCATTCTCATTATAAATTAAACGCTGCAAATCTTAGTCACATACATAGACATTTAGCCATGCATTTAAATTCAATTGAACAAGGTTCAAGAAATACTTATCTATTACATGTTGCATCCAACTAATTGACTGTGGGTGTCTTCCTTTCCACCCAAACATAGGCTCAAAGGCATTCACTCTTAGCACTTTGGCCACCCCCGTGCCAAGCCATGATATCACTAGGGAACTATGCCATTTCTCAGAGACCTCTCTGTCACAACATCCCTGCGAGGTTTATCAGATGTTTCCTTAGCATCAAGCTCCCGACCTTCCTCTTTTCTTCTGCATATACGGGTCGTGTGTTCCCCTTTGTACATGTTCTCTTGTCTGGTGTCTCTCCTGCTCTCTACAGAGCCTCACGCGCGAGCCTCTTCCCACAAACTCTCTTTTTTTTTTTTCTGGATTTGCCTGTATATTCTTTTCATTCCTTTCCCAGGATGG
This sequence comes from Picea sitchensis, assembly GCA_010110895.2. Classification (NCBI taxonomy): domain Eukaryota; kingdom Viridiplantae; phylum Streptophyta; class Pinopsida; order Pinales; family Pinaceae; genus Picea; species Picea sitchensis. The sequence continues at coordinate 21,200 of SNQJ01S0118292.1, forward strand.
TTCTTGACCTATCATGTTCCTTCTATCAAAAGGAAACTCGGTTCAGCTTAGGTCTTTAGGACTTGGTGGTACTTCGAGCTAACAACCTCTTGTCTCCTCATCCAGACCATGCTTCCATTCTTGGGGGTGGTTGATTATTCAACCACCAGTCCTTCCTTCATTAATTGATTCCTCTCCTTGGGATCCGGAGGGGGTTTATCATTCCCAACAAGGGGAAATTTTGGGTCATTTGACATAATGAACCCTCTCTTATATTTTTCCCATTATTTCCTCTAATGATATCATGGCCAATACTTCAAGGCTTCACCCCCACAGTCAGTTATTGGCAATTCAAACAATAATACATTTACATTTACATTTGTCTCATGCCATAGCATGGTGATCCTAATTAATGATTAATTACAAGTTGGGGGAAATAAGGGTGTTTCAAATCCTAAGCCCCCTATCACTCCCCTCAAGTTTCTTTGCTATAATTGTGATGAAAAATATTTTCCAGGGAACAAGTGTAAGGAAAAAAAACATTTTATGTCCATTTCCGAATATGTTCCTGAAAAAATATGTAATAGTTCCACTTGTTGAAGATCCCTCCCTTCTCGATGCTACCCAGGAGCCCACTGACCCACCTGAAGTTCAACCACTCATTTCCTTACATGCCCCTACTGGCTTCTCTACTCCACAAACCCTCAAGCTCATTGGATATATTAAGAATAGGAAGGTCATCATCTTTGTTGACAGTGGTAGCACCCACAATTTTATTCAATGTTGCATTTCCCAGGAAACCAATTGTTATATTTGTGTTGTCAATAATTTTCAAATCATGATAGCCAATTGTGGGTCCATGAAATGTGGTGGGCATTGTGAAAATGTGCGTCTTCAAATTGGACATTGTCACATGAAATCTCATATGTTTTCCATTGAAATGGGTGGTTGTGACATTGTGCTAGGTGTTGAATGGTTACATACTCTGGGTCCCATTCTTATGGATTTTAAGGAATTAACCATGAAATTCCAACAGGAGGGACAAAGATATCACTTCCATGGTCTCACAACTAGTTCTCTTGAGATCATCAGTTCCCATTGCATGGAAAATCTCCTCAAGAAAGGCCACTCTGGTATCATTGCTCAACTCCATTTTATTCACATGGTTGAGACACCTTCTGTGCATCATGACCTCCAAGCTATTCTCTCCAAACACCAAGATGTTTTTTCCACTCCTAAGGGACTTCCACCTTCTTGTGGTGTTCATGATCATTCCATACCCCTTGTTCCTGGAATTATTCCTCCCAATGTTCACCCTTATCATCATATCTTTGCCCAAAAGAATGAAATTGAGAAAATACTCCAGGAATTTCTACAAGAGGGTGTTATTTGCCTTAGTACCATCCCTTATTATTCTCATGTGGTCATGGTACTTAAAAAAGAAGGTACTTGGTGCATGTGTCCCAACTTTCGTGCCCTCAATAAACTCACCATCAAGAACAAGTTTCCCATTCTTGTCATTGATGATATATTGGATGAGTTGAGTGGTGCTCAGTATTTCACTAAACTTGATCTGCGTCCTAGCTACCACCAGATACGTATGCAAGACGATGACATCCCAAAGACTTCATTTTGAATTCATGAGGGTCACTATGAGTTCTTGGTCACTCCCTTTGGCCTATGTAATTCCCCCTCCACCTTCCAAAGCCTCATGAATAATGTCTTCTATCCTTGTCTTCATCATTTTTTCTTAGTTTTCTTTGATGATATTCTCATCTATAGTAAAACTTGGCAATCCCATGTGAATCAAGTTATTCATCTACTCTCTTAGCATCAACTTTTCTTCAAACACTCTAAATGTGCCTTTGGCACCTCAGAAGTCGAGTACTTGGGTCATATTTTTGGCAAGGCTGGTGTCTGGGTAGATCCTAAGAAGATTGAAGCAATGCAGGATTGGCCTCACCCCAAGACTATCAAAAGCTTGTGTGGCTTTATGGGTTTAACAGGTTATTATCACAAGCTTGTTTAGAATTATGGAAAGATTGTGGCCCCTCTCACTGCTCTACTTAAAAATAATTCTTTCACTTGGAATACTGTAGTTGATTTGGCCTTTTAAGCATTGAAGGCGGTTATGTGCACTACTCTGGTCTTGGCCCTTCCTAATTTCAAAAAGACCCTTTTTCCTGGAATTTGATGCCTCTGGGAGAGGAATTGGAGCATTCCTCATGCAAGAGGGCATACCTTTGGCCTTTACCAACAAACAATTGTCAGACTGCCATTTGGGACAATCAATCTATGAAAAGGAAATGTTGGCTATTATGCATGAAATGGATATTTAGCGCCCTTATCTCTTGGGGAAATGCTTCCAAATTAAGATATATCATCAAAGCCTCAATTATTTTTTGGAGAAATGACCTTCCTCTACAGAGAAACAAAAATGGGTAACTAAACTCTTTGGATATGATTATGAGATCATTTACAAGAAAGGTAAATAAAATGTGGTTGTTGGCGCTCTTTCTCAAAAATATGAAGATGAAGGGTCCATGTTCTCCCTATCCTTCATTGTACCGGATTGGCTCCAAGTTGTTCGCTAGGAATGGATACAAGATCCTAAAAATTTTCATATAACCCAACAATTGCAAGACAATTCTCCAGTTTCCCCAGGGTACTCTTGGCACAATGATAAGATTCTCTACAAAGGTCGTTTGTATTTAAGTAAACAACCACAACTTAAATATACAATGTTTTCTGAGCTTCGTGCTATTCCCACATCTAGGCACTAAGGGTTTACCAAAAGCTATGACAGGGTCAAACGTTATTTTTTCTGGGATGGTATGAAAAAGGATGTTCGTACTTTTGTGGCAGAATGTGATGTTTGTCAACGTAACAAGGGAGAAAACATTAAAGCCCCTAGAACACTCTAATCGCTTCCAATTCCACCTTCTATTTGGAGGGACATCTCTATGGATTTCATTATGGGATTACCTAAATCAAGAAATAAGTCAGTCATCATGGTGGTAATTGATCGTATTTCCAAGTATTCTCATTTATGTTCTTTTCAACATCCATTTACTGCATCCACTGTGGCTCAACTTTTCATGGATCATATCTTCAAGATTCATGTTATGCTTCATTCTATTGTTTCTGATCAAGACCTCACTTTCACTAGCAATTTTTGGCAAGAACTCTTCAGGCTATAGGGCACCCAATTGCATCTCATCACTGTCTATCATCCCCAGACTAATGGTCAAACTGAAGTTGTCAACAAGTGTTTGGAGAATTATTTGAGGTGTTTTTCCTCTAAAAGGAAAAATCAATGGGATCAATGGCTACCATTAGTTGAATGGTGGTACAACACTTCTTACCATACAACTACTCGCATGACTCCTTTTGAAGCAGTATTTGGATAAAAACCACCTTTCGTTCTCTCCTACATGTCAGGTGTCTCGAAGGTTCATGTAGTTGACCAAACACTTACAGATCGAGAAGCTATTCTCCGTACCCTCAAAGAGAATTTGGTCATGGTTCAGAATCACATGAAACAACAAGCCAATCAAGGTCGCTCAAAACATCAATTTGTTGAAGGAGACCATGTATTTCTTCGACTGCAACCTTATAAACAAACTTCACTCAAGGCCGAACATTTTTAGAAACTGGCACCCAAATTTTATGGTCCTTATACAATTCTCAAGCATGTGGGACATGTGGCCTATCAATTATCTTTTCCTAGTTCTTCTAAGCTCCATCCTGTTTTTCATGTCTCGCAGTTAAAGAAGGTGATTGGAACTAAGTGCTAAACTCAAACCAGCCTTCTCGAGTTGGATGAAGAAGGATCCATCTAGTTGCAACCACAAGTAGTTTTGGACCAGCGTGAGCGTTGTCTTCGTCATCGCACCATCAAGGAAGTGTTATTCCAGTGGAAAGATACAACTCCTGCAGATGCCACTTGGGAGCCAACTACCATTCTGTAGCAATTTCCTCATCTCAAGCCTTGAGGACAAGGTTGATTTTAAGCGGGAGGGCATGTTAGGGACCTAACCTACCTAACCCCTCAAGTGGGTAGAATAATATATTTCCATGTAATAAACTTCAATATTAATAATGCCTAGCAATAAGGAGGAATAAGTCAATTGTAAGAAGACCTAATAGAAGCTTTCACTTCTAGAAGGATCTTCCTCTATATTGTTCTTTTGGATAGATAAATTTAGTATAAATAAGAGTAGAGGGTATGAGAAGTTTTGTCTTGGAAAATTATTGTAATAGATCTATGCTCTGTTGGAGGCTTCCCCCTCGAAGAGGCAAGTTAACATTGTTTCCTATCCATAAAGGTATAATTATGGTGTTGTGGTTCCATATAATTTGTTGTTCTAATATTATCTCTGCATATTTATGTATTTTGTTGCTATCTCGATATTATTCTCTGCATTATTTATCTATTATGCTAATATAATAGATTAGGTACCTTACATGATCTCTTTCTTCCAGAATCTTCTCTACATCTAAGAAAGGTCATCTAGAAGAGAAAGATCCTCATGGAGCTACCAAAACATCAACAGTCCCTCTTTGCTAGGGAGGCATCTTTCACAATTTCTTCATCTAGTAGCATTGACTACTGTGCAATCAACTAGTAGCACATAGCTGCCACAATGCTATCGATAGCTCAAATCGTCTGTCACTGCAATCAAGTAGCACTCAACTACTCCCATTGCGAACTAGTAGTCTTCATGGCAATCAACTAGTAGCACAAAATTACTACAATGTCATCTAGTAGAACATGACTGTGTTGATCCATAGTAGTACATAACTATTATCCAGTGGTGCACAACCGCTCCCAGTAGCACACATCTACTATCCAGAGACACAATGTCTCTCTCTTGCAATAAAAACCACCATGCAATACAACAATATCTATGATTATGTAACAATCAGTTAGTCGCACATATCCACTACAATATTCCCTCAACAATAATCATAGTCTACCACCTCCATGACTATGAAACAATCAGCTAGTAGCACACAACTATTACAATATGCCCTCATCCATATTCAGGATCTTCCACCTCCATGACTATGCAACAATCAACTAGTAGCACACAACTACTACAATATGCCCTCATCCATAGTTAGGATCTGCCACATCCATGACTATGCAACAATCCGTTAGTAGCACACAACTACTACAATATGCCCTCAACCATAGTTAGGATCTGTATGACTATGCGGCAATCAGCTAGTAGCATGCAACTACTACAATATGCCCTCATCCATAGTCATGATATGTATGACTATGCAACAATAAGCTAGTATCACACAACTACTACAATATGCCCTTAGCCATAATCAAGATCTATATGACTATGCAATAATCAACTAGTAGCACACAACTACTACAATATTCCTGTTATAACCCTATGATTCATAGGATCATCTGTTGACTGGAAATTTTTCACTCTGGATGTATAGGTTTGCAAATAATATTTCATCTCTGCAAATTATTTTCAAAGGCAGCAACGCACAAAACCCACCAAAATCGCTAAAGCCTAAGTTTTTGCTGCATTCCCGCCTGGAGAATAAAGAACACGCTTAGATCGACGGTCGATCTAGCGATGCGTAGATCAACGACTAATAA
>SNQJ01S0118292.1:27558-49110 GCA_010110895.2 Picea sitchensis
AAAAAAAACAGTTTTTTTCATATTTTTGCCTATTTTCCCCTGTTCAACATGTCTTCATACGAGGCCATTTTTGGGCAAATGAAAATGAATTTTAAGAAACCGAGAGAGGTTTTTCTCCATAAAGGGATGAAGAACAAAAACCTCTCTTATGTTTTTCACAGGTACCACGAGTAGGGAGAATCAAAGATGTATTTCAGCCTCTTTTTTCGGATTTTCAGATTTTCTGTTACAGTCTCGATCTTGCAGGAGCTGTTACGGCCAACTGGAGGCAAATTTGGAGAAACCGAAGGAGGTTTTTGTCCAGAACACACCCATCTACAATAAAGTCCTTCATTTTTTCCCAAGTGTCACCGTTGAAGAGAAACACACGTCTGTTCGGACCCCTTTTTCGCAGAAAACCGGTCCATCTTTCATGGTGGACAGTTCCAGATTTTGTGGGATTTGTGGCTATTTTTGGCCGAGGCGGTTAAAACCGACTCTCGAAACTTGTTGGGGGGTCTCCCCTATTTATTCAGAGATGGTTTTTAATGTAAAGGTTGATCAGTTAGGGACCATGATTTAAAATCTTGTATTAGAGCTCGCAGAGCCATCTGTATTTTTCATCAATTCAAATAATACAGTCGCAGCAGTTACAGGATTCTTGTGTCAAATTCATTGGTGGAGTTTTTTCTCATTGTGCTTTTGTTTTCCTCTGTTATCATATATGTTTGTATTCTCCATTGTTTCAAAGAAATTTAAGATTAGGATTTGTGTAAAAACACCCTGTTCCCAGTTTGAAAGCAATGTCAATGTTTTCCACTAAAAGTTAAACGCAGAATTCTTTACTGCTCTGTCTTTAACTTGACCTCTTAACAATTTTCCCCCTCTGCCATACCCCAAGCTTACGAAGAATCCAATGATTTGCCTACCTTTCCCTGTAAGGCTGTCTGTAGGATTTGTTTTTTTTTAATTAAATCTCAGATTGTGACTCCATTGCCCATGGTTCCTTTTCTATGCTCCTACCAATTAAAAAATCCAAAATATGAACCCATTAACTAGCCTAATATTCTCTTCAAACAAGGTTATATCAGACAGAGAGATCCCTCTCTGAGTCTTGGAGGGATAGATCCAAGACTCGAAGTGGTTTTGATGTTGCCTCTGTGACTGCCTCTTCAGCCTTGGGCAAATTACAGAGCGCTAACAATTCCCTCAACCATAATCATAGTTGATGTCTCTATAACTATGCATCAATCAACTAGTAGCACACAACTACTACAATATTTCATCATCCATAGTTATAGTCCCATCAAATAGAATGAAGCTACTCCCATAGTCCTCACGACTATGTGTGTGATGTTTCTTCTCTGATCAAGTCCGGCAGTGCATTACCCCCTCAGTCGCAAGACTGATCCAAGGAACCCTTGGCTAGAGGGGTTAGCCAACATGATGAGAAACAACACACCTCCCTCTCATCAAGAGTGGACATTCAACACCTAGAGTATTTTTGCTCCTAGTCAAATCAACATGACTAATAGGGGAAAGACTACGCCTGGGCCATTCACCACTAGCCAAATCAACATGGCTAATCCTGTGAGTGAATGTATCATTCTCTCTTGGTCAAATCAACATGACCAATCTAGGAGAATTTTTTCCTGATGCTACTCATCTGTGTATGTGTATTGAATATTCACAACTACCTTATGCATTGTGTCTTGACTGAAGTCCTGCAAGAAAATTTCAAATCCACGTTGCTTAACTTCTTGCAATACTAGATGTTATATAGTCTGCCTATGTTGTATTGATTTCCACTGTCGTCTGCTTCCTTCTCAACCATGAGATCACATTGATCCCAAACTGAAGCAACAACCTGAAGTACTCTACTGATCCACTGCACTCTCTGCCCAGTCAGATTCTGTATAATCATGCAGTTCACCTCTCCATCCAAGGCATATCATGTGATGTCTTGTTCCCAAGAGTAGGCCAGCAGGGAGTGAATTAGTAGTCTATGTGTTCCCATAGACTATACTCAGGCACAAACAGGGAACAAGATGGAGAAATAAGGAGGAATTGATGGCTAAACGATGAATTAAGCCAAAACACTTAGGAAAAGTCACTTAAGCCTAATTCAACGAAGAATTAGAATGAAAAGGTGCTAAAGGGGGACTTAATTAATTAATTATTCACCTTAGGAGGAAAAGTGCCTAGCTTAAGTGAGGTCAATGGTGAATTAGATTGGAAATGGTATAAATGGAGGGATTTGACCTAATTCCTCATTATGCATTGTTATGATTTGATGTTGAGAGTTCCCAGAGGAGGAGAGGATTCGACTTTACTGTTTTGTGGATTTATGGAGGAAACCACCACCATTGATCGGTTTCGATGTTGAGAGACACATCTTAGCCCATTGGATATACCATCCAGATATTTCACCGTGACATTCAGGAGCATCCAGTTACAGGGGGCGTAGCTCAACCAGTGAGGGAGCAAGTCAGATTGAGGGTTTGTGGAGTTGCACGAGGACAGAGATTTGATTACATTTTACTTCCGACCCAGTTGAGATCTAGCCAAGGCACTCAGATTGAGCTACTTCCCATCAGATTCCGCTGGTGGAATCATTCAGAGCGCACCATCCATCCATTTAGGGCGCAGCTCTTCCGGACATACATTTGGGGTTGCATGCAGAGTATCAGAGCGGATCTGGGGAAGCCCTTCTAACCCAGTTCCGCATTTGGAGAGATGATCATTTTGATCCATATAGCAACATATTCCATTGGTGGAATCCTTTGGGGCACATTCAGTGTCCCAGGAGGTGCGCAAACCCCCCAGGGGTCTAGATCCAGTGCCTTAGAGACCAGATCCAAGATCAGGCACTCATCCATTTCAGTCTAGAGGCCATGGCACTTCTATTGGGGCAGTTTCCAGTGCATTCCAACGGTCTATTCTTCCGAACGAGTTTTCCAGCTGGTAGTGGTTACCATACTTCCCCAAAATCACATATTTTTGTCGATCTATCCGTGCATGCATCAAATCTGCTATCATATTCTAATCATGGGTATTTTGATGTTATTTTATTGTATTCCAGTGACGATCCATGAGATCTAGCTGACGATTATATTCTATATTTCCAGTATGTTATTGTATTTCCATGCTTGAGTTGTATAATACATGTTATTGAGCAATTGATGTTCTTTACTTCCACATGCATCCTTTATATGTTGTTTAAACCATAAATACACAACTTTCACATGCAATAACCAAAATGCACATGCAGTAACCCACATGCACATGCAATAACCATCAAGATCTCAAATATACAACTAAAACGCATCCAGAAACCCCCGAGTGTATCAAATCTGGAAGACAAAACATTAGATCAGTAGCAAATATCTTGATTAGCGGGATCAGGGATATTTCAGTGGTATCCGAGATTTAGTCCTGCTAGCCTATGACTAAAGACAATGAGTACAATAGAAGAACCAGATGGTTGTGAGCACGCAGGTGACGAATATGTCACTTACAGCAGGCGCAAGGAAAGAAGGTCTAGGCCTAACTTTCCTCCTTTCCCTCCCAGTTCCAAGGAAGAGGAAGAGGCACACAAAGAATCAGAGAGAAGAGTAGAGTGTGAGGTCGAGCACGAAGCAAAGAGGAGGCTAGGTGACAGATATGAGCGACCAGAGGGCAGTGGTAAGACCCCCATGGATCCATATGCAACCTTCATGCAGGTTATCAGTGATATGTTAGCTAGTCAGCGGACCATGTCACAGTCCTTGGCTTAGGTAGCTGATATATTAGCTATGGCAGACATCCAAGGCACACAAGCCCCACATGAAACACAGGGGAACTCAGGAGCAGGCAGTAAACCCCAGTTACCCACTCGCACATACACCCCTGTGAGTAGGATTCCACGTCCATTATTTCCCAGTTTCCAAAGGGCACCACAAGTAGCAACACAAACACTTATAGTACAAATACCACCCACTCATGCAGAGGACATTGTAGAGTATCAAAGAGAGTATGCAACATTGGGCCATGACTTCCATCAGGATATGACCCTGATCGAGTATTATGGGCTCAGACTCAAGAACCGCCCCAAAGAGCCACAAAGAGGAGGGTTGCAGCCGCAGCAACAACATAGGCATATCATTGACTTCATCCATAAAGTTGGTAAACTCATTATACCTTCTTTCGAAGGATCGTCCAAATGCATCGCCAGATCTTGGGTACAGAAGCTTGACACCTACTACAAGCTCAACCAGATGAAAGAGACAGAGGCCATTAGTTTCTCCACCTTACACTTAGAGGGTGAAGCACACGAGTGGTGGTATCATGGATTGGTGACATTGGGCCACATTTGTATCACCTCCTACCAAGAGTTCGCAGAGAGACTCATGGACAGATTTGACATGAGGGATCCAAAGATCCATTTCAGAGATCTAGCCCAGTTGAGACAAACCGGTACAACAGAGGTANAAGTAACAGACATATCCAAGCCCCGATTGGTCATGCTATTCACAGAAGGGATCACAGAACCCTTGAGAGGATGGGTGAAGGCCTACCGGCCTCATACCTTGCAGGATGCCATCTGACGCACTAGAGACTTGGCAGAATCCGTGCCAAAAATTAAACCATTTACCAAACCCTTTGTACCATAGAGAGATGGGGATCAGAAGAATCCATAGAGGGAATGGAAGGGCAAGCCCAATTTAGATGATGATACGAGACGAGAATTGATGAGGAAGAAGCTTTGCTTCTCGTGCCGATACCCGTGGGTCCCAGGGCATAGATGCATGGGAAAGGGGCAGATCCATTACATTGAAGTGGAATCGGGAAGTGAGGAGGAGGATGAGGATACTGAGGCACCGACAGACAATTATTTAGAGGCTGAGACCATTCATGAGCCAGAGCAGCAGTCGAAGAAACCTTAGATACCGGCAAGGGCACAACCCAATTAGGAGGCAAAACCTCGTAGAGAGGTGAAAGGGGGAACCATAGCCACCCTTTCAGGAGTACCTAGGTACAACACTCTCAGGCTCAAGGGACTTATACAATGGAAACACATGACAACGTTAGTTGATGGTGGGTCCACCCACAACTTCATAGATGCGTCCTTAGTAGCCAGGAGGGGGTTACACATAGAGGAGTTTGAGGGATTCCATGTAGTAGTGGAAGATGGATACACGAGAACATGATCCCTGACCTAGAGGTCAAACTAGGCAACTACACCCTGACAGACACATTCTATGTAGTTGATCTGTCAGATACTAATGTCGTGTTAGGGGTACAGTTGTTGTATTCATTGGGGGAGGTTGGGTTCAACTATCAGACATTGACCATGAGCTTCAGAGATGCCAATGGATCGAGAGTTGTGCTGAGAGGCATGTCTACAGGGGCACCTCGAGCAGTATCGACAAAGAGGATGGAGAGGATATTTCACCATGGTGATGTCGCTTACGTAGCAGAATGTTTTATCACCACGCGAAAGGACTCATAGGGTAGGGAGCAGTACCATCCACAGATCAGGGAGCTTCTGGATCAGTATGAGCCAGTATTTGGACCAATACCACCAGGGAGACCACCATATAGGGGTTTTGAGCACATGATTGAGTTAGAGGCAGGGGCTACACCTGTGATTACAACACCCTACATGCACCCCAAGAAATTCAAGGACGAGATTGAGAAAGAAATCAAAGAATTGCTTTTTATGGGGCACATCAGGCCCAACATGATTCCTTTTGCATCTTCATTCGTCCTGGTACAGAAGAAGGATGGAAGATTACAGATGTGCATCGATTATAGAGCGCTCAACAAGAAAACGATCAAGAATTGTTACCCCATTCTACGCATAGATGAGCTAATGGATGAGTTACATGGGGAAGTCTTCTTCACTAAGATTGATCTACGCTCAGGATACCATCAGATCAACATTAGGGAGAAGGAATTTGAGAAGACAATGCTCTGGTGCCATCTCGGACACTTTGAGTTCTTGGTCATGCCATTTGGATTGTCCAATGCACCAGCCACTTTCCAGTCTTGCATGAATCATATCTTTAGAGGACAGTTGAGGAAGTACATCTTGGTATTCTTTGATGACATATTGATCTACAACAAGACATGGGATGAGAATCTAGCACATTTGGAGGAGGTCCTGGGTATTATGTAGGCACAGTCTTTATATGCCAAGGAATCCAAATGTGAATTTTGCATGAGAGAACTATTGTACTTGGGGCATATCATCAGTGGGCAGGGAGTACAGGTTCATCAGGAAAATATCAGGGCCATTTTGGATTGGCCAATGCCCAAGAATATCATGGAGCTAAGAGGATTCTTTGGGTTATGAAATTACTACAGGCGGTTCATCAAGGGTTTTTCGCAGTTGGGAGCACCACTCACAGACTTGACCAAGAAGGGTGATTTTCATTGGATAGAGGAGTCACATCATACATTCAACAAAATGAAGGAGGTTATGAGCACATGCCCTGTTCTAGCCCTTCCAGACTTCTTGCATTCGTTTTTCTTAGAGTGCGACGCATCAGGGGTGTGGATTGGAGTAGTTTTGATGTAGAGGGGCCACCCCATAGTGTTTGAGAGCAGAAAACTCAACGAATCGGAGAGACTCTATCCTATTTATGACAAGGATATGCCAGAGATCATGCATGCCTTAACCAAATTCAGGCAGTATCTGGTTGGAAGCAAGTTTGTAGTGAAGACTGATCATAAAAGTCTCAAGTATTTCCTTGATCAGAAAGACCTCAGTGAGAGGCAGAAGAAGTGGGTCTCAAATATCCAAGCCTTTGACTTTGATATTGAGTATGTCAAGGGAAAAATTAATATCATGGCAGATGCCTTGTCCAGGAGGCTAGCAGGATGTTCGATGATGGACATTTGTATAGATTGGAAAGCTCATTTGTTGGTGGAATACTCCAAAAAAAAAAATCTTGTGAGGTGATGGACGCACATGTGATTGATGATAGATACTGGGTTCTTGATGATGTCATTTTCTACAAGGAACAGATCTACTTGGTTCTGGAATCCACCCTGAAGGGGGAAATTCTGAAGGTATGTCATGATTCTCCTACAGCAGAGCATCAGGGGTACTTCAAAACATATAGGAAGATCAAGGAGAGATTCTCATGGAAGGGTATCAAGCATGATGTGTTGAAACACATACGAGAGTGCATGACTTGTCAGTATAACAAGTTCGAGAAGACACACCCCACAGGGCTACTACAACCTCTACCCATTCCAAAGCAGAAATGGGAGAACATTTCCATGGATTTCATTACAGACCTTCCTAGAGTGCAGGGCAAGGACTGTATATTTTTGGTAGTTGACAGACTGACCAAATTTGCACATTTCTTTGCCATACCCACAGAATACAAGGCCATACAGGTAGCAAAGTTGTTTTTCAGGGAAGTATTCTAGTTGCACGGGTTACCCAGGCATATAGTCAGTGATAGAGATGAGTGCTTCATCAACGCATTTTGGCAGGAGCTTTTCAGGTTGAAAGGCACAGAGCTAGCCACGAGTACCAACTACCACCCACAGATAGATGGGAAGACAAAGATCGTCAACAAATGGGTGGAGGGGTATCTGAGGAAATATGTGGGGGGGAAACAACGCACTTGGGTGAGATGGTTACATATGGGTGAGTATTGCTACAACACAACTTACCATATGTCTATCAAGATGTCACCGTTCAGGGCATTGTATGGATACGATGCACCCTCCTTTATGGAGACTGTGTTTGGGGACAAGAGGGTCTCGGGGGCCAAGGACTAGGTGGAGGAGAGTCAAAGGATTCTTCAATCTATAAGGGAGAACTTGCAATAAGCTCAAAACCAACAGAATATATATGCAGACCGACACAGATTTGAGCGCAGTTTTGAGGTAGGAGATTTTGTTTTTCTGCGATTGCAGCCATACAAACAGTCCTCTTTGAAGAGGAGCAAAGCAAAGAAGTTGAAGCCGAAGTTATATGGGCCATAAAGATTCATTATGAGGATAAGCGAGATGGCATATGAGCTAGAGCTATCGGAAGGTAGCAAGATTCATAACGTCTTTCATGTCTCTTGCCTTAAAAAGGCTATGGGACAACAAGTTAGCATTTCATAGGAGTTTCCACCCTTGGATGAGGAGGGTCAGTTGGAGCTAGTGCCATAGGAGGTACTAGAGAAGACAAAGCGTAGATTGAGGAGCATGATCATCAGGAAGTGCTTGGTTAGATGGAGGGGTCTTCCAGTGGAGGATGCCACATGGGAGGGAGATCATATCTTACAACACCCAAGATTGATGTTGCTTGAGGACAATAAATCTCGGGAAGGGAGGACTGTGATGTCTCGTTCCCAAGAGTAGGCTAGCAGGGAGTGACTTGATGGCTAAACAATGAATTAAGCCAAAATACTTAGGAAAAATCACTTAATCCTAAGTCAATGAAGAATTAGAATGAAAAGGTGCTAAAGGGGGACTTAATTAATTAATTATTCACCTTAGGAGGACAAGTGCCTAGATTAAGTGATTTCAATGGTGAATTAGATTGGGAATGTTATAAAGGGAGGGATTTGACCTAATTCCTCATTATGCATTGTTATGATTTGATGTTGAGAGTTGTCAGAGGAGGAGAGGATTTGATTTTACTATTTTGTGGATTTCTGGAGGAAACCACCACCATTGATCGGTTTCGATGTTGAGAGACACACCCTAGCCCATCAGAGATACCATCCAGGTATTTTACGCTGACATTCAAGAGAATCCAATTACAGGGCGCGTAGCTCAACCAGTGAGGGGGAAAATCAGATTGAGGGTTTGTGGAGCTGCATGAGGACAGAGCTCTAATTACATTTTCCTTCTGACCCAGATGATATCTAGCTAGGGCGCTTAGATTGAGCTACTCCCCATCATATTTCATCGGTAAAATCATTCAAATCGCACCACCCATCCATTTAAGGTACATCTCTTCCGGACATACATTTGGGGTTGCATGAAGAGTATCAGAGCGGATCTATGGAAACCCTTCCGACCCAGTTCTGCATTTGGAAAGATGATTGTTTTGAGCCATATAGCAGAAGATTCTGTTGGTGGAATCCTTTGGGGTGCATCCAGTGTCCCAGGAGGTGTGCAAACCCCCCAGGGGTCCAGATTCAGTGCCTCAGAGACCATATCTAAGATCTGGCACTCATCCATTTCAGTCTAGAGGCCAGGGCACTTCTATTGGATCAATTTCCAGTGCATTCTGATGGTCTATTCTTCCAGACTAGTTTTCCAGTTGGTAATGGTTACTGTACTTCTCCAAAATCATATATTTTTTTCAATTTATCCGTGCTTGCATTGGATCTACTATCATCTTTTGATCATGGGTATTTTGATGCTATTTTCTTGTATTCCAGTGACAATCCATGAGATCTAGCTGACGATTATATTCTATATTTCCAGTATGCTATTGTATTTCCATGCTTGAGTCGTATAATACATTTTATTGAGCAATTGATGTTATTTACTTCCTCATGCATCTTTTATATGTTGTTTAAACAATAAATACGCAACATGCACATGCAATAACCAACATGCACATGCAATAACCATCAATATCTCAAACATACAACCGAAATGCATCTAGAAACCCCCCATTGTATCATATCTGCAAGACAGAACATTAGATCAGTAGAAAATATCTTGATTAGCGGGATCATGGATATTTCATATCCCAATCTATATCCACTTGTACCACGTAGGTATCTCAATAAATAAAAATTCTCTCAAATGATGTACATGTCTTGGAATCAAGGTAAAAGGACCACATCACTGAAACAAGGGAATCCTCCCAGGAGGTTTCATATATCCTCAAAGTATCTGACTGTTTTGATATAGCCTCATGTATGTCAATCCTGAATGACGTCTCTCCCATATGAATCTGAATATGAAGATGAATACTTTCTGAATGCAAGTTTCTAAGCAATTGACTTCCTATGAGATCAGGTTCACTCTGAATCTGCATGCTCCCTTTGAAGCTATATAGTCTTTAGATTTATTTGTGTAGATTTTAACCTTGTACAGTTATTTACTGTAAACAGATTTTCAGTAAAAGAATAGAAAAGATATAATGGAAAATACACACTTTACACAGATATTTTTCCCCTGGAAACCCAAACCGGGAAAACCAACATATTCTATATTCATTCATTCTGATACATTTTTTACAATACAATATCCATATAATATCCAACGACATCCAAAACCCTAACCCAATGACCTGGATTAGTCAACAACCCTAATTCCTTAATCGGAAACATAAAACCATCAGAAAAAACCATATGCCTAAAAACCACCCAACAATGGACATGAAAATCGAGGTGACAGGAAAAACAAGGCAAAAAATGCCCAGAGGCAAAAAAAAATTCCCTCAAACCCCCCGTGCACCCTGCGCAACGTAGCAGACACTATGACTAGTCGTGCAAAGAATATAAGACATACCCAACATTCTCCCATTTGTTTTTTTCTTTGCATATAGGGGGTTACATAGTCAACAATCCAAGGAAGCAATGCCCATGGATCCTCTACACCAAGAGAACTTCTCAGGGTTCACATATTTTGTTAATGAATCTGCAACATTCTTCAAAGTGTTCACCTTCATCAACAACACTTTATTTTCTTCAACCATGTCTCTCACAAAGTGATATTGAATATCAATATGATTTTTCTTTGAATGATAAGTCATGTTCTTCGCCAGAAAAATTGCACTCTCATTTTCACACTCAATCCTTACAACTTGTTGTGCCAACCCAATACCTGAACACAATATTTTTAACCATATTGCTTCCTTACTTCCATGATTGGTTTCCATGTATTCAACTTCTATAATTGAAAGTGCCACTACAACTTGTATTTTTCTCATCCAACTAATTGCTCCTCCAAACAGGTTAAACACATACCCACTTGTAGATCTCCTACGATCCATATCTCCAGCCCAATATGCATCCACAAAGCCATGTATGTCCAATACGTTGTCCAATCCTAGTCTTTTTTGGTATCACAATCCATAGCTAGTAGTGCCACACAAATACCTGAAAACCCTGTTTACTGTTGTCCAATGTTCCTTCCCTGGTTTTGACATATACCTTCTCAAAACTCCCACTGCATGTGAAATGTCTAGTCTAGTACAAACCATTGCATACATCAAACTTATAATTGCACTTGCATATGGAACATGAGACATGTCCTCCTCCTCTTCTTGTGTCTTGGGACATTGATTCACAGATAAATTTACACCAACGTCAATAGGGACCTTGACCGGTTTACATTCTTTCATATTAAACCTATGCAATATTGTCTCGACATATTTTCTATGATTTAACCAGAGTTTCCTCTTTTTTTCGATCTCTTTTAATTTTCATTCCCAAAATAAAATTTGTAGCACCGAGATCCTTCATGTCAAATTTAGAGGACAACTGAGTTTATACATCCTGGATAATCTCCTTGTCGTTTCCTATCAACAACATGTCATCCACATACAAGACCAAATAAATCAAATGATCACCACTTAATTTAAAATACACACAGTGATCCTCTTTGCTTCTTGTGAAGCCCAGTCCCATCATATAAGTATCAAATTTTTTATACCACATCCTTGGTGATTTTTTTAAACCATACAAGGACTTTTTCAGCTTGCATGCCAACTCCTTCTTTCCCTTCATAGCAGATCCTTATGGTTTCTTCATATAGATTTCTTCTTGCAGATCCCCCTGTAGGAATTTTGTCTTCACATCCATATGTTCTACTTCAAAATCAAATGTAGCAGCAATAAATAACATAAATATTATAGAAGTTAACTTGGCAACATGAGAAAAAATATCACCAAAATGAATTCCCTCAACCTAGGAATAACCCTTTGCTACTAACCAATCTTTGTATTTCTCCACTTTTCCTTTTTCATTCATCTTCTTTTTAAATACCCATTTGTTTCCAATGGGATTTCTTCTAGTCGACAACTCACTAGATCCCAACCCTCATTCTTATCCAAGGCTGCCATTTCTTCATCCATGGCCCTTTTCCATAGTTTTCCATCCTCTGAATCCACTGCCTCCCTGACAGTTTTAGGATCATCATCAGTAATATACAAAAAGAAATTTGAACAGAAATTATATGAAGTATGCCTTTCCAGTAGCCTTCTTTCTAGAACCGATCTCCTCAATACTGGAGTATGAGGATCTTCTTCTTCTGATTCATGTTCTTTTGTAGATTCAGATTCATCATCATTTAAATCAAACTCTATTTTCTATGGTTCTTCCTTGGTAGGACTTCTTGTTTAACAACATCCCTCATTTCTCTAAATACCACATTTCGGCTATACACAACCTTCTTAGTTTTTGGGTTCCAAAACTTATAACCTTTTAGACCATCTTTATACCCAATAAAGATACACTTTTCAACCTTCTTATTTAGATTACTCTTTTTTTCCTTTGGAACATGAACATAGGCCTCACAGCCAAATACCTTGATATGTGTGAGAGAAGGTTTCTTACCAGTCCATACCTCTTGTGGAGTCTTGTCATCGAGTGCTGAAGAGGGTGATTTGTTGACCAGGTAACATGCAATACCCATTGCCACTGCCCAAAATTCTTTCCCTAACCCGACACCACTAAGCATGCACCTTGTTTTTTCCATCATCGTCATGTTCATCCTTTCTGCAAATCCATTTTGTTGAGGTGTGTATGGAGTATTATTTTTCCTTGTTATACCGCACTTCTTACAGATTTCTTCAAATTCATTTCCGCGGAACTCTCCACCATTATATGTCCTCAACACCTTAACTTTTTTCTCTGTTTGATTCTCAACAAGAACTTTAAACTCTTTAAACCTATCAAAGACTTCATATTTCTTCCTGAGGAAATATATTCAATTATTCCTCGAAAATTCATCTATAAATGAGACATAGTACATGGATTTCCCCAATGATGGAACCGACACAGGTTCAAACACATCATTGTGAACTAGATGTAAAATTCCTTCTGCCCTTGTTGCACCATACGGGAATCTTACCTGATTCTGCTTCCCATATACACAATGTTCACAGAAATCAAAATCCAGAGAGCAGTTATACATACCTTCAACCATACCTTTACCATGTAGTAGTCGAATACCCTTCTCTCTGATATGCCCCGATCTTTGATGCCATAGCATAACCTTTTCTCCAGATACTGTAGGATTTTTTTCTTCTTCAACTCCAATATCAGGAACAATCGAACCATTACACCCATCACTAATAGTTCTTCCTTGCATATTATACAGAGTTCCAAACTGAACTCCCTTCAACAACACCATTGCTCCTTGAACCATCCTGTAGGTTTCCTTTTCAAATAATTTTTTTACCCTTGCATCATCCATTTTTCTTACATAAATCAAATTTATGGCCAATCCTTAGATGTTCATAACACCAAGGAGTGTTCTAATCTTTCCATCTATGAGCCTCAACTTAAATTTTCCTCATCCTATGCTTTTGGTTGTCGAGTCATCACCGAGGAAAACATTACCTCCATCATACCTTTCATATTCACAGAACCACTCCCTGTGGGGAGTCATATGAAAGGATGCACCTGAGTCAACCAACCATGCCTCGTGATCTGCCTGTGTTCTTGAATAAGTCAAGTACACATCCCCTCCTTCTTCCTTGGAGGTATTTTCTTCTGTAGAAGGAGCTTCTTCAGATCCCTTCTTTTTCTCAACTTTGGATCTACTTTGTTTCTTGTAGTGCCCTTCTTTTCCACATCTCCAACATACCTTTACAATATTTCCAGGAGATTTATATTTACCCTTAGACTTAGATCTCCCACTTGAGGACTTAGATCTATTTCTTTCATGGGAGCATCCTCTTGCAAATAATGCATCTGTGCTATGTCCTTCCATGTTATTTTGTCTCATCTCCTCCGATAACAAGGATGAGACCACTTCATCAAACTTCAAGGAATTTATATTACTACCTATGGCCAGAACCAGACTATCCCATGAGTTTGGTAAAGAGAACAGTAAACTGATACACTTATCTTCATCTGAAATTTTAATCTCAATAGATACTAACTGACCTACCACAGTATTGAAGGTGTTCAAATTATCTGCCACTGAGTCTCCATCTCTCATCCTCAGGTTATAAAACTTCTTTATCAAGAATAGTTTATTTACTAGGGACTTAGAATGATACCACTTCCCCAACTTATCCCATAAATCCTTGGTTGTAGCTTCCTCTGACACATTTAGTAATATAGAATCTGAGAGACACATTCAAATTGTTCTCTTCACCTTCCAATCCAACTTTTTACAATCATCTGTTGAAGTTCTTATAGGTGCAATACCTGGATCCACCGTGATCCACTGATATTTTTCCACTAACAAATCTTCCATCTTGAGCTTCCACGGCTCAAAATGTTTCCCATTAAACTTCTCAATCTCCATTTTCGAACTGCACGCCATTTCTTTTCACCTGAAGAATCAATAATGTAGATATCCCATTGTAACAATGATTATCATAGTCTCGAGCCAAAACCTTAACCACAAAGGGGTCCCCCTGAATCCAACAAAGCTTTGATACCAAGTGTAGATTTTAACCTTGTACAATTATTTACTGCAAATAGATTTTCAGTAAAAGAATAGAAAAGATACAATGGAAAATACACACATTACACAGATATTTTTCCCCTGGAAACCCAAACTGGGAAAACCAACATATTATATATTCATTCATTCTGATACATTTTTTACAATACAATATACATATAGGATCCAACGACATCCAAAACCCTAACCCAATGACCTGGATTAGTCAACAACCTTAATTTCTTAACTGGAAATATAAAACCATCAGAAAAAACCATGTGTCAGAAAACCTCCCAACAATGGACATGAAAATCGAGGTGACATGAAAAACGAGGGAAAAATGTGACACATTTCCTGAGGCAAACAAAAATTCCAACCCCCCCCCGCGTTCCCAACGCAACGTAGAAGACACTAATACTAGTCGTGCAAAGAATATAACACATACCCAACAATTTTCTCCCTCTTCATCTACTAACTTCCTCTTCTCCTTCATTACATGGATGTGCACAACTCTATCCTTGGATAGTATGCTTCTTGTTTCCTTATGAAACTATCATTATAGCTCCCTCTCAGAGCTATTACCTGTGACCTACCCAGAACAAGAAACAAGGACAACGAAGAACATCTCCTAGAGGATATCAATTTATCTTGTACACAAGTGCATTATTAATATGAGTATTCACCTAATTGCAGTTGTACCAACAATAATCAAGTGTTTACTGAACTAGCAATAGCGATAGCAATAATAGAATTTAAAGACTATTATTCGAGTTACAACACTTACTTAAAATGCGTCAATATAAAAATATCAAACCAAATATGAAAACTTGGAGTTTAGTTGTTGGTGTTCTCACCTGGGTTGTCTTTTATAGTTTCTATATATTGTTCTTGGACAAAAGATGCATTCTCTTGCAAACACCCTTAATATAGTGATACAGTTTAAACATATACAAGTACATACCTCTGACAAACAACGGCACCATCCGGTAGCAATGATGAACCCTAAAACTTCAAAGTGCTCCAACATGCAATCCAAAGGTATCTAGAGATGTGCTAGGGTAAGGCGCACTAGAACAACCAAAAATTAGTCCCAATACTTCACAAAAAAATTCACTACAACTAGTGTTCGTACTGCAACTGGTGTGGCAACTGGCACTGCAACTGGCATGAAGGAACTGGCATTAAGGAACTGGAATGAAGGAACTGACATGAAGGAATTGGCACTGCAATTGAGGATCTTCCTTCTAGCGGTCAAACTATTATGAAGGTAATCAACTATGAAACCATGTTGAAATTTTTGTATGCTCGTTTAACCATAGACAATGTCACATCATTGTCACCCAACCATAGTCATTCACATATGCCACCCCCAAGCACACTAACCTTTAATTAGATATATTTTTTTCATGAAACAATTCCAATGAGATAAACCCTAGCACAAGTGCTAGCTCAACTAGAAATACAACCATAGCTGCAACAACAACACCATACAAAGGTAGTTCACCTCCTTAAGGAGTAGCTCACAAGAGAGAGATATCGAAAGACTGAACAACAATAAATTGTGCAACTGCAGCTACTGCATCACTTCCTCCAAATATGCACCTTGATTCTATGTAGTTGGGAGAGTGTGAGTGAGTGAACAAATGAGCCAAGAAATCCTCTATTTATAGTCTTCCTGGCCACTAGACTGGGGCGAATTCTTCTCTGGACAGGTGTCTTTTCATTATTACTTTATTATTCTAGGCCGACTTCTCTTCTAGGGTATTTCAATATATGTCCAATGGATCTCTTGCTTCTGGAATCTTCTATGCATCTAAGAAAGGTCCTCTAGGAGGGAAATATCCTCCCGCAACTACCAAAACATTAACAGACGTGAGTGGGCACCTGGGTCCACTTGGTCGAGAAAACTCCCAAGTCACCCTTGTGCACCTATAATAATAAGGGACACATCTCCAACTCACCCCATTCCACTGAGAGTGCTCTTCGTTAGCGCCCAAGTCTTGTCTCAACTTGGTCTAAGGTGTGCACACTCGGGGTATGTGGAAGAGATTTGACATCCCCCCCCACCAAAATTCATTCTCTCCCTTGGAAACATAAAAAAAAAATTTCATCTCCAAGTCTCTACCCGAACTCGTGATCCCATCGCAGCTTCACCACTGGAATCCCCAAGTTTCATTCCCACCAAAAACCCCAAATTTTTGCAAAGCTGGAAACCCCAAGTTTCTGACCGAACTGGAAACCCCAAATTTCCACAACACCTACAATCATCTGCCACCTTGTGCAACCATCCACACTACCCTCTACCTGAAGTCATGTGTGACCAAATCTATCTACTATATTGGAAGGATTTCTCCTCCCCGACTATGTTTTCATTGCCCAAGTTTCCACTGCCCTACTACGATGATCACACTATGCTTTGTTGTTGCTACCTTCAGTGCTGCAACCTCAATCAGAATATGAAAATGTCTAAGTGTTGAACTTTTGTGACCTTCTAATGCACCCATACTTCAACCATGAAATTTTAGTTTGAACAAACTCTTATATATATATCCAAAATACTCCATGGATAAGAAGAAGGAGAAGTTGAAATTTTAAATATTGGCGATTTCAAATTCTTTGAAATTTAAAAGTGTATTTTATTATTTAATTGCAGTGTCCAAAATACCATATAAAAATAATAAATTGAAGAAAATATGTACCAAAATAAATACATAATTTATTTTTTACATTTTCTAAATAATCATTATTTACTGATTTACTTTCAAATTATACAATTTTATTGGACTTTTTTTAAAGTTCTATATATTATAGAATTTATATTTAAATTGTAATAGTTGTTTTGATTTTATAATGTATTATGTTTCATTGCATGCCCCAATTCCTGCATTGGTTGGGTAGCTAATCCAATCATTGCGTACAAGTCCTGAGATGTACATCCCCATGTCGGAACTTAGTATTTTCTATATGCACCGTCGTCACTTCATCCAACTCCAAATACTAAGACAAGTGTCTCCCCTTTCCCCACTACTATTGCCATCATCCAACCTTGGTCAAGAATTTCCTTTGCAATTTCCAAGTGTTGTGTATCCAAACCTACTATAACTTCAGCTCATCCACCCAACAATATCAAACCAAGGTAAGGTCGCCCATCACCCTATTGTGCTGCAAAGTCACTCCAAGGCGAAGTTGATCGAGGAGGATCTAAGGAACGCTCACAAAGGTCTAGGAGGATCTGAAACGCTCACAGAGGTCCTATGGGATCCATAAATGCTCAAAATTCGACCGTCTCACATGATCATGAAAATGACATCATTGCATAGAGATCGTCTTGATCTTTCCAAATGCACAAACGACAAGTCAAACATAGTCTGTATGCAAAATTTATGAGAGGTCAAAGTTCAAGTCAATCACAAAAGTTAAAAGGTGACACACATCACCACTGCAAGGGTGACACATGGAACATGATCATACAGTTGACATGGCACATAATCATATAAGCGACATGGCACATAGGTTGGCAGGTGACTGGACAAATCGTACAAACCAAGTGGACGAATTATGTGTTGACATGTGGCAAGGGATAGACCAATGTGAGACTGCCACGTGGAAACCACCCATTGGCCAATTATGGTTTATGTATATTAAAATTTTATGGGAGCCAATGAGGGTCGAACCCGTGACCTCCCATAACCTTACCCAAGCACCTTACCAATAGACCACACAATGGAACTTAATATATATATGGTTTCAAATGTATTTAAATTTGTGTAAGGTTTAAATGGTCAGGAAATGGGGCCGAGGGCTAAGTCCCTGACCCATAATTTATGGTCTCATGGTATATCATATAGTCGATGTCGAGATCCACGGGGAATTAAAACTACATGCCTCTGCATTATGTATAACCATATGGTATATCCACCAACATTTAAATATAACCAAGCCACGAAACAAAAAAGGTCGATAGGGATTGATCCCACGACCTACCATCTAACAAAACAACCACTTAACAGTTGCACCATGGGTGACACATTTAACGGAGATTCTGCCAAAATTGGCATTAACTTTCCCATTATTTCAGATGGGGGTTAGGATTCGGTTTTGACATGCACCCTATTTATATGCACGAATTTCAATGCTTGCACACAGATTGAGGACATGGATCCCAAGGTTGGTGCATTGTCCAATGTAGGCATGAATCTCGAGGTATAAACTACATATAAGTACATGCATGAAAAGCCAATTTTTGGCATTGCATAGAAAAGCATGTCATAAGATATATTTTCCAAACATAGGCAACTTTATACTCATTTTTCATGATTTTTCACGAGTATGAATTTGAGTTCTATTTTATGATCATAGGTCATTTGTAAAATTCTTAGTCCAAATTTCCATTAATGAGCGCCAGAGTGCATCATTTGGCGTGTAAAGAGGGTGAAATTAATCCAGTTCGGAGTTTGGTCGACTTTATAGTCAAATTTCTTAGAATTTCGCAAGGATTCTAACAATGAACTCGTTTTCTTATTTTGAGTAGTATAATTACAAAGAGTCCATTAAAATGGATTTTTGTAAGATCATGTTGTAATGTAATTGGTGTTTTGAGATGATGGAGAAAAATCATGCTATCTAAAGGGATTTTGCAGGTGAAGTAATACATGTCATCTACATATGTAATTTGAGTTCTTTTATTTTACGTTGTGTCATCTTATTATTCTACAAATTAATCATCATTTTATGAGTTTTTTTGGATAAAGAGAACATCATCATTTTTCTGCAAATCACCTCAGTACGATTAGGAAATTAATTATAAATAAAGTTAGATGTTGCATGTATACGTGGTAAAGAAATGTGTGGTGTATAAGGATTTTTGAATCAAGTGGTATCAGATCTAATGTGCATTTGCAAGTTGCTAATGTGACATGAGATCTAAGAGTTCAATTAGTGAAGATTTTGAAGGCTTTTATCAAGAGGACAAGATAAGTAAATCTCTCATGTAGTTGAGGTTGCAGAAGAATATTAATCGACAAATCCAAAAGGAGAATTATGAGTTAAGAATGCAGTTATAAGCTCTTGAGGAAGAGAAACAGAGGCTGCAAGATCTACTGATATGTCATGAGGAATTCCATAAAGGTCTTTTTCATGAGTTGAAAATAAATTTGCAGATCATAAATCAAGTATTAGCGCCATCAGTACCAATCCATGAATGTTGGCAGACTGAGAATTTAAAGTTTCCAATGCAAAAGGGACTACCTCTTTCAAAAGGAATGATCGAGAAAGATGACTCCTCATATTATTATTTTTACCATCAAGATGGAGAATTCTCAAGGATAGTTGAAGCAAGGAAAACTTTAGATGAAGAAGTCCTTCATAAGCAGTTAGTCGTGCCTTCCAGTCCAGAGAAAGGTAACATGTGTAAGACATCTCTAGAGGAATATGTGCATGCTAAAGGAGAAGGAATGGAGACTTTTTCCACTGGTAAATGGTCTAGATATACATGTGCTTCATGTGAATCTAAGAACCATGATGTGGAGAAGTGTCAAATAAGATAGTCCATGCGAGATAATCCATCCAAGAAGGCTGAAGGAAAATATCGTTTCTCAAAGGAAAGGAAAATAAGGAATGATAAAAAGGGATCGTGGTTCCAAGATGAGAACAACACATGTTGCTCTTGTAATATCCCTAGGCCAAACCCAATTGTAATGTAAATGAAAATGTACTTAAGCCGATGAGTTGTTTTGATATCATTTGTATGCACATTCATGGCATAGTGCGCATATGTACTGTGCAGTAAAATGATGAAGTGTGCACATTTCAGGATACCACGTGCAACAACTTAAGGGCACGCGATATTGAGGCCAAGGATCCTTTTTGTATATGTTGTGTTTTATAGGTTGGTGAGCCAAGTTATTATAAGCTAGGATGCTTATGTTTTGGATTAGGCCGAAGAGCCTAGAAGTTAAAGGCCAATGCACCTATTTTTGTACATGTCTCATAATTAATATAAAATACATCACTACGTGCAGACCGACCATGATAATAGAGATGGGGGACTAAACTCCACTAGTTAGGAAAGGGAGGGGCTAAGTTAAGGAAAGGGGCTAAGCTAGAGAGCTTAAGCCAAAAAGGAATATTATATTAATATTTCTTAAATCATAAAGTATGGATAATTATTTTATCCTAAGTTCTAAAGTGGGGTACAAGTGGGCCAAAGGAGCTCCCAACATGACAAGTGTCAAGTTGGGAACATGCATACATATTGTTGGGACTTAATTCATTCCTATCATATTTTCCATCATTCCTTCCATCATTCAGTCATCCAGTCAATCATCCATGAGTATTCACACCCATTGAGCTATCCTTTGTATCTTCATGACTGTACCTGAACTCGTATCCATAGCCATTTGTGTTGATGTGTATGGTTAGCTTGGGATATGGACTAAAGAAGCGGATTTTCAGGCCTGTGAGAAATTCTCTGGGTGAGAGAATTGTTGGGGATTGATTTCTTGAAGGTGTTGAACTGCAACTACGGTGATCTGAGACTTTCTGTCTGGCATGTTGCTAAAGACCAGAAAGGAAGTGGGGTAGCCGAAGGACTGTTGAGCAGAGAAGGGGCACACTTCCTAGGTGGGACAGACATGTGGGGAATGAGGGATTGTGGGTTTTTAGTTTGAGTTGGCACCTGAGACGAAATCCTTCCTATTGTCTATGAACCTTTAGCCTGGTTAGGAATCCCTTTACCTGGGTGGAGTTTAGTCCCAACTCGGGGGTGAATCACTGTTGAGAGTGATGAACAGTGTGGTCTAAGGTTGGGAGGTTCGTGGAAGGTCTACACACAATTGGTAACATTCTTACCAAGATAAGTGCCAATCTGGATGATAAATTTACATGTTGCATTGTTATTTATGTGCTTATATTTATGGGTTTATCTATGTGTGTTTATAATTGTCTGTAAATTTATGGGTATTTCTTGTATATGTTTACTGTCATTTTAGTATG
>SNQJ01S0118293.1:6993-17349 GCA_010110895.2 Picea sitchensis
TGTTGTCCATCTCTTTGTTTCTTTGGAGCTCTGCAGTCTTTCTTCAGATGTCCTTTCTTCCCACAATTCCAACACTCTATATTTCAAAGTCTGGATTTGGATCTGCCCTTCCTAGAATTCTCGCAGTTCCTTGGGCCCTTTCCTCTATCATTTTTTCTTCCCATGTTCTCCATGTTCAACGCATTACCTGATGTCTCACCTGTGATTTTCTGTCGCATTTCCTTACTAAGGATAACACCAACAACATCATCAAATTTTAAAGTATTTGAACCAAATACAGAGTTACTTATAGTCATGACCAAGCCGTTCCATCTTTCTGGCAATGAGCACAAGATTAGAAGAGACCTGACCTCATCATCAAAATCTACTTTTACAGAACTTAGTTGATTAGTAACCATATTAAAATCATTTAAATGATCTGCAACATACCCACCTTCTCACATCTTCATATTAAATAATCTCTTCATTAGAAATACCTTATTGGACATCGATGGTTTTTCATACAATTTATCCAATGCGTCCATCAAACCCTTCATTGTATTTTCTTTCGAAATATTGAAAGCCATCGATGTCTCCAGGCTCAGCCGTATCGTTCCTAGAGCCTTTCTGTCAAGAAACTCCCATTCTTCGTCCTTCATAGTTGTCGGATTATTTGTTATTCCGCCCAATGGTAGGAATAGATCCTTCTGATATAAATAATATTACATCTGTATCTTCCATAACTGGTAGTTTTGGCCCTTAAATTTTTCAACCCTAAACTTTACATCTTTCGACATTGCTTCCACTCGAACCAGGAACCCTCTTTTCCTGCGAGTTACCTTTCGCTCTGATAACAGTTGTTAGAAAAATAGGACCATGGAGAAATAAAATAAAACAAATGCGCAAACAAAACACAGAAGATACACAATACAATAGAGACACATATTTAAGTGGTTCACCCAGTGTGGCCTACATCCACTAGAGAAATTTCCAGGTACTTCCTTTATTATTATCCAACATATGAAGGGATATACCCTACAACAAACCCGTTGTAACTTCCTCTTCTTTCTATCACAGTCTCTCGTCTCAGAATACAATATTCTCTATACTGTATATCCGCAATACATTTCCCTCATAATAGAAGGTTGCCTTCTAGGGAAAAAAACCCTAACATCATTCCTACCATTAGATATTTGACCTTATAATGAACGGTCCAGATTTACAATGAAATTACAATATACATTTACAAGGAAATTTTTCCTTTGTTGGCTTCACCCCCGAACCCCCATCGGAAAACATTTCCCCTGAACCCCCACCAGGGGCCCTCTTACCCCCGGACCCCTCAGCCGGGGGGATATCCCCCCCGAACCCCGTAGAGGGGGTAACCCCCCTGTGCACTCCCCCGTGTAGAAGAGTGTACATACTTATGGGGTGTAAATACTTCATGGGGTATAAACACGGCTGAAAACAAAAGACCTATGAATTAGGAAGATAATCAAGCTCCACAACCAACATGTTCACTCCTTTCAATAGACTCTTGCACAAGATTTAGCTTCTTGTGGGCGACTGTGCAAACCTTGCAGCAGTCACTTTGCACTCCTTGCAAAGGAAAAGTTTCACGCTATCTCTTCTGATATTTCTAAGTCGAAACAAACTCTGTCAATGCACTCCTTGCATACTGTATGCACACCTTGCATGAACTCAATGAAGAGAAACAATTAAAACTTCTTCAAATTCTTCACAATCTCATACTTTTAATAACATAACTCATTCATTCATGAAAACAGAAAATAATAGGGAAATGGTAAACAACATTGGCACCATGCATTGAGTCAATATCCCTATGTCATATTCATTCAAGTGTAAAATGGCTACAACCTGAAAACAAACTTACATTCAGTAACAACTATTTCCTACTTAATGTGCATCTTACCTTCTCTAGGTATATAATGCACCTACTTATACAAGAGGTCCTCTCGGGTTTCGTCCAACTACCTACCTGGTCGAAATTAAATTCTACAGCTACTTAAGTCCTATTACATAAATGTCTGTGAAGGACTATTTAAGGTGAGTCTTCAGATCCACGCCAAAATCAAATAACAAAAGGACGATCTGATCTCTTTTGGTTTTGACGCGATCATTCAACCTCCTCCCATTAACTTCTTTGATTCATATTTTACTCATAAGTTCTCTGAGATATGTCATCTTTCAAAATTTAAAATTTTACTCAAAAGGTGTGCTAAGCATTGAGTTGTCATCCCATGTGGATTTGGTTGACGATGCATCCTCTGTCCATTTAAACTACTTGTGTCTCTTCTTCATTGTATCCATCATTGGCGCACAAATTCCACTGAAATCTCTAATGAACTTCCTATAGAAACTTGTTATTCCATGGAAGCTTCTCACTTCAAACATACTCCTTGGTGATGGCCATTCTTTGATTGCTTTCACCTTCTCTGGATCCATCTTCAATTCATTTGAAGATATAACAAAACACAAATAAATGAGTTATGTCTTCATAAAATAGGACTTCTTTAGATTTATCAACACCTTCTCTTGTTGTAGTCTCCTTGTCACTAATGTCAGATGTCTCAATTTCTCCTCTTTTGTCTTGCTAAAGACCAATATATCATCCAGATATACAACCACAAACTTTCCAATGAAATCTTTTAGTATTTCATTCATCAGCCTCATAAAAGTACTTAGGGAATTTTTCAAGCCAAGTGGAATAACAAGCCACTCATACAACCCTTCATTTGTCTTAAAAGTTTTTTTCCACACATTACCTTCTCTCATCCTTATCTGGTGATATCCACTTTTCAAATCTATCTTAAAAAATAAATTTTCTCCACTTAAACAATCCATTAAGTCATCCATTCTTGGAAACGTAAATCTATACATGATGATGATCTTGTTAATGGCTCTCGAGTCTGTACACATTCTCCATCCTCCATCCTTCTTTAGACTCAACACAGTTGGTATTGCACATGGACTAAAGCTCTCTCTGGCCAAACCCTTTCCTAATAACTCCTATACTTGCTTCTTTACCTCCTCATTCTCTTGAGATGTCAATCTGTATGCTACTTTGTTTGGAAGACTTACTCTTGGTATCAAGTCAATATGATGGTTGATACTTCTGATAGGCGGCAATGAGTTAGGAAACTCATCCACTACTATGTCAGCGAAATTCTCCAACAGCTCCTGAACTTCTTCAGGAAAATCATCCATAGAAGTACTTGTAAGGACAACTCTAGGTTTCCTCACTACAACAAACTGCATCTCTTGTTCCTTCTTGACTTCTTTCAGGAGTTCCTTCCCACTCATGCAAAGTATGCTTGTGTTGGCTTCTTCCTTTACTTTTTTCYCTTCTATTGGAAGCAACATGTGTGTCCTACCATTCTTCTCCAAAGTGTAAGTGTTATTTCTCCCATCATGAATGACCTTCCTRTCAAACTACCATGGTCTTCGCAACAAAACATGACATACATCCATGGGAATTACATCACACAGAATCTTGTCTCTATATCSACCTATTTTAAATTCAACAAGGCATTGTTTAGTTACCATTACCTGGTGTCCTTTCTGCAACCACGAGACCTTATATGGATTTGGATGTGCATTTGTCTCCAGCTCCAATTTCTCCACCATYTCTGTGGATACTAGATTATCAGTGCTCCCACTGTCAATTATCACCTTGCATGCTCTGTCTTTAGTCTTGCAAGTTGTCCTGAACAAACTGTTCCTCTTCACTGGTTTTTCAACTTCTGGTTCTGGCTTCAAGAGAACCTTTCTCAACATCAAATATTTTCCACTCTGCACCTTCTACTTCAACATTCCTTTTATGTGCTTCTAAAATGTGAGCTTCACCTCCTATTTATTTCTTTCTCTTTGGACATTCCCAAGACTTGTGTCTTGGTTTTCCACATGTATAACATATTATCTCTCCTCCTTTGCTTCCTCCTCTTCCTCTGGAAAAAGAATTTATTCCACCTAGTTGTCTCTCTCTGGAGCTTCCTCCTCTTTCTAAGTGACTGTGGGTTTTATCATCCTCACCCTTGGGTTTATGTGCCTTATCATGGGAAACTCCTTTACCTTTGTTCGGGCTTCTACCTCTGCCTCATTGGCTTTGTTTTCTGGCCAACGTCTCCTCTGCTTTCAGTGCATATTGATATACCTCCTCTATTGTCCTCACCGACATCATGATGATTTCATCCTGGATCTCATATCTCAGACCATTTATGTATCTAGAAACTTTCTCTTCATCTCTCTCCCTCTATACAGTCCTGATGTTCAGCTTGTAGAATTTTGTTGTGTAATCTTTCAGTGACATTCCTTTCTATCTCAGGTTATGCATCCTCCTTAACAGATTTATCTGATAATCCTTGGGCATGAAATTAGCC
The DNA here is from genome assembly GCA_010110895.2 of Picea sitchensis. Classification (NCBI taxonomy): domain Eukaryota; kingdom Viridiplantae; phylum Streptophyta; class Pinopsida; order Pinales; family Pinaceae; genus Picea; species Picea sitchensis. The sequence continues at coordinate 11,373 of SNQJ01S0118293.1, forward strand.
TTCATTTTGGCTACCATCCTATCCCAACTCTTTATCTTATGTTTTCCTTTGCTCCACCTATCAACCTGTAGTTCATCCCACAAAATGTTGCATGTCTTTTAAGTCTGGTGACAGCATGTCTCACCTTCTTTTCATCATCGACATATTCATAGTTGAAATACTTTTCCATGGACCTTATCTAGTCCAACACCTCTTGAGTATCCAAATTGCCTTCATACATTGGGATGTCTATCTTTTCTCTAGCTCCCAACTTCACAACATCTTTCAGTAAGCGTTCTTCAGCAACATCTCGCCCTGAAGCTTCCTCAACTCTGTCTCTTCACTTTATGCCTCACTGATGTCTCCAACATCAGGTTCTCTTCTATCCTATGCTTCCATTGCTTCCAACCTTGAACACAGTTCCCTCATTTCACTTTCGACAGCTCGATTTGCTACAGGAGGCTCCACGTGTCTCCTCGGTGGCATTGTGTTGACTAGTTCTCACAGACGGAGTAAAACTTTGAGTTCTTTTAAGCTTTGATACCACTTGATGCAGAACCACCCTATTCTCCCTCAGGGTTGCGCGACCTCCTGGTCAAGGATATTCGATTATCATAGCTGAATCATCTCTTTGAAACCTTAATGGTCTCGTTGCTGATTAAACACATGCTCCTTCTGTCTTTTGGTGCAGGTTCTATGGCAGCCGCAACCTCTCCCTTCACGTTGTTGAACTACCAGGGTTCAGGTGTTGGCTCCTTTCCTATTATCCCCTTACTAAATATAACCTTGAGCTATGACCTCACGCAAACACGTGATTGCGGGCGCGACCAAGGGTGGTTTGGATCAACCTGCTTTTCTACCCACAATTGACTACCAACCGCCATGCATCCTTTTGGAGATATTGTGGTTTCAATTGCGACCCGCTCTCAAATTTTAAAACTCAAGCACTTTTTGGCCTTGCAATTCAACGTGACCCTTGATCTTGTGGTCATGGGAAAGGTCTCTTGATGGAAGGCTCAGATCTGTTTCTTTTTCAATCAACGGTTTAGATATGCCCCTTTCAAATCAACGATCGTGATTTATTTCATGATTCGGGTTTCGGAAGTTTCAACTTTCAAACCTTACCTTCTCTGCAGTGACAGATATCCTGCCATGTGTCCTCTTCAAATCGATGGTTCTAACCGTTTCAGGATTTCGGACTTCAGAAATCTCAATTCTCGAACTTCGCCCTTCCCCAAATGTTGTTATCCAAAGCTCACACTCTATTGATGCATATATCCCGCAATCAACAGTTGCGATCCCTTCGAGTCTTCATACTTTGGAAAACTCAAATTTCAACCTTCACTTTCCCTTGAAGTGTGTGTATTTCTGCCACGCATCCTCCTGAATTGGACGGTTTAGATTCACTTCGGGTCTACACCCAGAGTCCAAGGATTTAAGCCTCGTTTCCCTCTTAATCTGACGGTTATGATTTACTTCGGGTATTTACCTAGAGTCTACATATTTCTTCCACACACCCTCTAGATTTGACGATCCATATTTACTTCGGACTTCGGGTTTCGAGAATCTCAATTCTCAACTGAAGCCCAAATGATTTTATCCGAAGTTCATGATTTTTCACCACGCATCCCTTTGGATCTGACGGTCTATATTCACCCCGTACTTAGGGTTTTGGAAGTTTCAATGCTCAACTGAAATCTTCGAAACAATTTTCCCGAAGCTTCAGATCTGTTGACACGTAACCCCCTAGTGACCAACGGCCAGGATCTGTTTCGTCTCTTCGACAATTTCTCCTCCTATATGCACACAAAGGATAAATCCCATGCACTTTGCTCAGATCTGATGACCTGGAATGATCCCGCTCCCTCCTGGATGGATCTTAGTCGATGATTCGCGAAACCTTCAGGACTTCTCTTTCCTTGAAGATTTCTCCCGCTATCTCTCCTGAGATTTCTCTCCTTCTGCTTTTTTGACTCCTTAAAGACTTATTTCGACACTTAGTCCAATTTTGGGTCTGTTCACTCCTTGCAATAGACTCTTATGCAATATTTAGCTTCCTGTGGGTGACTGTGCACACCTTGCAGTAGTCACTTTGCACTCCTTGCAAAGGAAAAGTTTCATGCTAACTCTTCTAATCTTTCTGATTCGAAGAAGATTCTATCAACGCACTCCTTTTGGACTGTATGCACACCTTGCATGAACTCAATGAAGAGAAACAATTGAAACTTCTTTGAATGCTTCACAATCTCATAATTTTAATAACATAACTCATTCATTCATGAAAATAGAAAATAACAAGGAAATGGTAAACAACAGTTGTTATTGGATAAATCGGTAGGTGCAGACACTAACTAATCTCCCTAGATCCACCTAGATCTAGAAAAAAACACACCATAACATGACGCTTTCCTTAAGTTTTAAATATTGAATTTACTAAATAAAGAGGGATAGGTGACATATCGTTTAAACGTTGCTTCCTCTCGCCATCGCCACCCTAGCTCTATTCCAACACTCATACAATGATGATCCTGCAAAAGAACGCAACCAACCAAAGTGATAGTAATACCATAAACTCAATATAAACCTATGTATGTGATCAAGGAATCGTACAATAAAACACAACAAGCTTTATAGGAAGGAATCATATTATTGTATCACATTAAATGTGAAAGAGATATTACAACCATGGACTTGATCTCGTAAGGTCCCTTCCAACTATCCTGCGTTCCCCACACACTTCCACTCCAAGAATTCTGAGAGCATAGATCTGATAATATTCACAATATATCTTGACAAAGTGGCTCATCTAGCCAAGCTAACAATATCCAAAGCTCAATCCAATCCAAGCTAATCCCAAAAGCTCCAAAATCCAAAGCTAACCTTCTCCATGAGAGATCCTCTCCTTTTGTAAGCTTAAGAGGATAAGGTGAAGAGGTTAGGATGATCCCACCAAATCATGAAAGCGAGTAATATACAAACCATTCAGATGCCACCTCACCATGGAAGTTTCTCCTTCTAGAAGCTTCGAGAAGATGCTCATTTTTCCTACGTATGATCATTTTCGCACCCTACCTATAAAGCAACCTCCGAACACTTCGTGACCTAGCTATGGTGCAGCCTGCGAAAATCAGGCATTTTTACACCCTAGCTATAGTGCAACATGCGAAAATCCTCTTTAATAGGGTTTTTACAAAGGGAAATGCAACTTCTTTTCTCAGGAAAAGTTCTTATCCCTTCTTTCTTCAGGAACTCAGGCCACTGACCCCTCTGAAGGCAACAGATAGGTTTACATCATTAACGGTCATAGGGATGACAAAAATAATGTGTAACAAAGAGCCCCCTAAAGTATGAAGTTAGAACAGAGTGATTCTGAAATACTTTGTCGAGTGTGTGTAGGGAACAAGGAACAGACGGTCGGAAACCTACCAAGGCATTCCCATACTCAGAATACAAATGACTCAGAACATAAATGTCAACATGCGAAGATCCATGTCAAGTAAGACAGGTCATGGCCACCAAACATACACTGTGGATCCATGCCAATATCACTCAAATCTAAACATAACCACCAAAAATACACTGTGGATCTATGTGTTGAAGACTCAAATTTGAACATAGCCACGAGACATACAATATGAATCTATGCAACAGTACAAACTGAATATACTCCAACGCAACCTGAATCTATCAGAAAAGATCCAGGGTCTTCATCTCCACGACTCTATAGTACGAATCTAACCATGTGAATACATGTGTCGAAGTCGAACATTGTAGAAACCACTTGATTACCGGTCATTGTTATCCACAATTTTGGTCATTAAGATGATGACATGATAAAGACATGATGATAGAATATCAAACTCTTCAATAAGAACATTTTCCTGAGAAAGAATTACACTGGTCATCTTCCAGAAATCATATTTTAAAGATAGTTCGCAGGCTGCATATATACTCTCCTGCGAGAATACTAAATTCTCGTAGGTTGCATACAGCTGGGGTGCGAACTTCTCGCACTGTGCTCAAGATTAAGGTGCGAACTTGTTTTTAAAGGAAGAAAATGGATAAGTTCTCGATCCTTCTAGAAGGAATCTTCTAGAAGGATGAGTTGGCCTTCAAATGGTTGGCAAAGTACTGACTTTCCARATATCTTGGGATCATTCCCTATCCAAGTAACTAATCAATATTCTCCTATATATTGAGGGGATTGCTCATGAAAAGGTTAGAAGAAGCAAGCTAGCAAGAGATTGATTGGAGAATTGGTGCAAGACTGTATGGAGGACTGATGCTACAGCAGCAAGAGACAACAGCAAAGTCATCAAATGTGGTAGAGTTTCTTCATGCATGAGCAAGTGTGTGTGTCAGATCTAGGAGCCATCGAAAGGAGACCTACGACATCAAGGCTCAGGTTGTAAGTTTCACTTTCAATTAATGCAATACAGTAATATGTCTCTTTCTCATAATGATGATGTCATCTTATTACATGATTCCTTGATCACATGTATAGACTAGGTATTGAATATATTAATTTGCATTTGTTGTGATTGGTTTGTGTTGTTGTGATTGGAACGACGCAAGAACATCAGAGCAAAGCTTGGAACAACAGATATTGAAGGAGAGCGTTCATAAGGTATGTCCACTATTCATTTTTCTTAGTTCATTCAATAGTCTAGATCTAGGGAAAGAGTAGTATTCTGTCTCGTTTTGTTCCAGATCCAGGTGGATCTGGGGAGATTGGTCTGTGTCCGCACTAACGAATTTATCCTTAAACAGTCATTAGTGTATATCGTTAACAAGTGCAAGGGAAATCACCATAAATGTCAATGACTCCCAAGGTACACTAGTACAATCCAACGAATGTGAATTAATGAGTTGAAGTTGAACACTCGATGGAATCTTTCGATCAGGGGTCAATGATGAAAACCCATTGTCGAAAGAGAGGAAACCTGCCATTGAGGCATGCAAGTTCCAAGGTACCAATTGGTTTCTAAGTCTAATTCCTGGATAATGATTTGAAGTCGACAAGAAAAGACTCGTCATAGGAGGGCCTTAATGTATCCCCCATCAATGACACGAAACAAGTAACAAGATTTGATGTAGATCAGAGTAACAAGTGATTCAGGACTAACTCAGGGATGGCCAACGCAATAGAAGGCTTAAGGACTGCAAAAATGGTCGATGCAATAGAAGGCTTTCCGAGTTGAACTTCATTTTGAACGTATTGACGACACGACAACTGTCTTGGAAAAAATGACTCAACAACAAGGATCGCAGACCAAATTGTAATCTTATAAATGAGTATGATCAAGAGACAATCGGATTTTCCAACCTAGACGCAAAGCGAGTGAAAGGGTTTCATGCTCAAAAGTGACTCTTCCATGAAATACAAGTTTAGACACATTTCTTTCCCAATTTTTTCTCCATCATCTCTGGTGAGTACCTCTTTATTTTTACGCAATCTTGAGGAGGATAACATATGCTTGTACATGTAAGCTCATCCTTCAGACAAGTCCCTCAGAGTATGTTTAACGAACTCTAGGAAGGAGTGGTTCAGTCCCACATGGGCCTTTCAATGTTTGTTTTATGAGTCCAAAGAAAGAAAACTCGGGGTTTTTCATGTTTATAGAGTCAAAAACACACTTAAAGAGAACTCTCTCAGTTCCTTTTTCATAAAGTAGTCTGACGAGACCAAAAAAGAGATAAACTATCGCTCAACAGACGTTTTCTTCAGATACTTTAACGAGCGTGAAAAGAACAAGGTCGCTCGGCAATCTTTTCATGTTTAGAGAGTCTGAAAAGAGATTAAAGGGAACTCCAGTGGGTTCCTTTTTCGTATAACCTTAACAAGTCTGAAAGAGTGATAAAAGTATACTCGGTTACATTCTCATTGATTTACGAGCACGAGAAAGAACAAAGACTAAACTCGGTAACTTATTCTCATGTATTTACGAGCATGAGAAAGAACAAAGACTAAGCTTGGGATTGTTTTCATTTTTACGCA
>SNQJ01S0118294.1:0-27509 GCA_010110895.2 Picea sitchensis
CCACCCAAGAATATATGAGAGATAGTAAAACTTTACATTAAATCATCACCATCAACCAACCATCACAGAGAACCTGATAATGCTTCATGAGAATTCTTCAACTTTTGCAATTCTTCAATTCTTGGAATACTCTGATCCTATAGATAATATTACTCAATGTATTTTCTAAAACTTCTCCAAGTTTCACTCATTGAATCCTCTCCAAAAGGAAGTTATAGAAAGAATGGTAGACCTTATTCAATTTTGGTTTATTCAGGAGACCAAACTTGTACAGAATTCCCTGCGCTCAATATTTAACATCAGATTATGAAACTTTCACACATGAAAGTACCATCCGTATGCTTTCCAAGGAAATTGGTCCCACATCATTTGGATTCTCTATGAATAATTTATGACTATTTTACCCGGAACACGTGTTTATTGACTAGCTTCAGGATTGGTCAAAAACCCTATCTTCCACAGAGTGTATCTCCATATCTATAGTGAATCAAGAGCTGAAAATTTTACCACGGGTACCTTGACATGTCTTCTCAATACCATAGCAATTTCACCATATAAATCGTTCTAGAAAAAACGTTATAGCGAAAATGGTAAGATAACCTGAAAATAACATACCTTAGAACACATCACCAAAAGACTTCATCCTCCCTTGAAATTCGGCCTTCTTTACTTCTGATTTCCTCTGAAATTCGACTCGTGTGTCTAATGAATGTATAATGATATGTATTTATTCCATTTATGACACTTCCTTTTAACATTAGGGCCAACCTGACACTTTCTTATTTTGTAATTCTTTTCTTTAATTATCTTTAGGGCCTACATGTACTTCCTTCTTAAATTCACTTTGTCATCTTCAAAAATTCATTTCTCCTCAACCATGAGGATCCACATGACGTGCCACATACCAATAGAAACAACATGATGTATACTATCCATCCATGGGTGTTGTATCTTCATGTGCATTGTCCTTCATGTCCAATTACCTTCATCAATCTTGCGGTCCAAAACCAATGACTAGGGTTGACATCAATGACAACAACCAATATTCCAACATAGGGTTATAATGGAGGAAAAAGGAAAAAATGGGAAATTTTGATGCAATTCTCACAAGGTGGCTGCAATTCTTGGGGCAAGGAGGGGATGTGAAATGGGCAGAGTTTCACTGTTCTTATGCTTGGCTTTGGAATGAGACCCCAAAAACTCCTTTTATATGACAAAAGGATGGTTATTCAGTTGGGTGACAGGCTATAGGTGGTGGGACAGTTGGGAAACTATCCAATAGCCCGTAATCTCAATGAATTCCTTGCAACTTTTTAATTTTTCCAACATTTTTGGGTATACGTGGGATGTAATGGTACAGCTAGCATACGTACGTGAGATGTAGTGGTGCAAAAAGAGTGTGTATGCGGGAAATAATGGTGCAGGGCGCATACATCTTCAAAAATAGTGTTTTTAAGAAGAGCTACTTAGTGATGGCTTGGTAAAAATAGCAATTAAGAGGGCCAAATTCCAGGTATAAATGTATGGTGCAATTTCAGGTTATAACAGATGCCCCCTAATGTGTGAGGTCAGAATAGCATCTGATGGCTGAAATACATTACAAAATCTTCACAAACGTACAAAGCGAGTGAGCCTAGGACTAGAGTTTGGGAGGTGCAATATGCAAAATAACAATTGTCTCACCGAGGCAGGCATACCCATGCTCGGGATGAAATAAATCATGGTTTCCAATCAAATACACTGCAGATCCATGTCATATAACTATATAAAGTGTAGCCGTGAGCAATACACAGCGGATCTACATTTCAAAATCAAATATATACATGTATAGTATCCATCTTTGTTGGCCCTTGGGTATGGAATAAGGAAGAAAATGAAGAACAAGAAAGAAGGTAGGCGAAAGTACGAACTACGTGGAAGACACAGTGACTGAGATCGGGTCAAAGTGGGTCAAAGAAGCAGAAAAGAAGGAGAGAAGTACAGAGAAGAAAGTTTTTGAATGAGAGGATTGAGGAAGATAGATCAGCAAGGAAAAGGGTTCATGAACAACTCAGCAAGTGAAAGAAGAGATCAATGAGTTCTTTGGAGCACCTCGTAGTAAAGCAGGAAAAGACAGGCTAGCGAAGATCTGAAAATATGGGTCAAGTTGACCTAGGGTTTTAGATGCCTAGGGTTTTAGAATCTAGGTTTTTGACACCTAGGATTCAGCCTAAGGTTGTCCGACAGTCATTTTAATGTATAAATAAAGGCCTAAGAGAGTCGGGTGGGGTTCGTTCTTCACTATTATGGATGATTGTTGTTGTTGAGTGATTATTGTTTTATTGTGTGTGAGAGAGAGAGAAGTGTTGAGTGTGAGAACATTCTCATATTGTAATATCTTCAGTTGGGTGCGAAGATCAACCGTCCAGTTGGGTGCGCAGGGAGTGGAGACAGAGAAGAGAGAAGAAGAGAGATATGTAGCTAAGTGCGCAGATAGAACTGTATGCTTTCATATTAATATATTATAAAGCACAGTTCTGTGGACGTATCCCTAGGGAGAGGGTGAACCACATATATCTTGTGTTATGTGTGATTGATGTTGTGTTCTTTTGCTTCTGTTATACTATTATTGCATTATTGTGGTAGATCTGAGATATAGCTCGTGCAGTAGGCTTAAAGAAGATAAGGAATAACTAGGTTGTTGTGTGTTATTGTTCTGGATCCACTTTGCATTACTTCTAGTTGTAGACACCTGTGTCCTGCAACCCCCTATAGCTACTTTAGGTGAGACTACATTTGCTTCATAGGTGTTGTCGAAAGGGCCAGTAGTTAGGGCTTATTGGTGCACTGTTAGAGATGAACCCTGGGTTTGGCCCTATGCCAAAAAATGGTTCTATTGTTGGGACCGGGATCTTCTTGAGGGAATGTCAAGGTGGTTTCCATCGAAGACAGAGATTCAGAAGTGGATAGAGGAATAATAGAGAGACTTCACCAAAGCACAGAATAAGAACCCTAATATTAGTACAAAGGATTGGTTGGGAAGGTATATCTTCACTGATATACACGAGATCTTCTTTGGAGGAATTCATCAGGAGCTATATGAGTGGCTAGCCAGATTATCGGATACCTAGTTTGAGATCAGACTCAGACCACTTGTGGTTTGGACGGTGGTGCTAGTCAAGAAGGTCAAGAGAGTTGACAATGTCGTTTCAAGAGCAGTAGATCACTGGTTTGATAGCATGATTGGAGGGTATATCATTGAGTTTTCCATTGACAGAGTGGAATCATATAGCCAAGCAAAGAGATACTTCTTTAAGGGACCTAGAGGAAAATTTTTACACTTTTTAAAGTTGAAGATCAAGATGTTATTGCATGAGGAGAACATCTTGAAGATACAGTAATTTTTTGGATTTTTGAAGCTAATGTTCAAGAATTCAAATAGCAACAACGACAAAGAGGTTGGACATACACGCAGTGGGAGATCGTTCAGAGAAGTTCCACTTGTGAATCTGTTTGAGGAGGATCACGAACCACTAGCATAAGACAAGGGATTCTATAGTGGGGAAGAAGAAGAGTTGTTGAACGAGGAGTATTCAGAATCCGCTAGGGCAAAGGAAGGAAAGACTGAAGAACCTCACCGAGAAGAAATGGAGACCTCAGGAATTGTGCCTACCGACGAAGTAAGTACTATCACTCCTCCTGTTGTTTCAGTAGAATTAAGTAACCAAAGTAACCTAAGTTATCAGAGCACTCAGAGAACTGGTACAAGCAGTTCAATACCTATTCAGTTAGGAAGTCTAGGAAGATCTATGGAAGATGAGATGTGATTGCCTATCTTTAGAGGAAATGGATCTGAGGATCCTGACCAACATTGCTTTTTATGCGAAGTTGTATGGAGTATTAAGAATATAAATGATGAAGTTGTTAAGAGAACCCAGTTTAGCACCACCCTGAGAGACCGCGCACTGAATTGGTACATGAAGTTTTTCTAAGGAGTTGCGTAGACTAAACCGTTGAATGTCATTAAGACTGTGTTGAGTGTAGAATTCAAGAAACCCAAGTCAAATTTGCAGTGCATCACAGATTTGAAAGAAATCAAGCAGAGAGTAGATGAACCTGTGTGGGAGTTTGATCAAAGGTTTAAGACCTTGACAGGTCGGTTGAGTTTTCAGATTCCAGACGAACAGAACAAGGAGTGGTTCATTATTTCCCTCTTGCCACACATTAGAGTTCCTATGATGCAAAAAAATATCACTTCACAGACTGAGGCATTGGAGATCTCAATGAAGTTAGAATCAGCCCCGATGGGAGAATCCAGCTCAGGTATGAGTCAAATCTTGAGTCAGCTAACTAGCTTATCATTGAAGGTCGAAGATATGAAGAAGGAAAATGGAAAAGATAAAATAGAAGACATCTGGTGTATCATATGCAATTCAAAGGGTCACGATAAGGAGAACTGTCCCATATTTCAAGAGTACTTGTCCTTGGGAGCTCTGAGCCCTTTGAAGCAAGTTACCCTACCCTGGTACGAGGTATGTAGAAATTGACAACGCCCTGGTGAATGTTACTACTTGCAAAAGTATGTCGAAACACCCACGAATATGTATTGCACATTCTGTAAGTTGGTGGGGCATGATGATAGGGATTGCATAGCTTATGACCTCATGCACAAAATTTCAAGGGATATATACAAAATTCAAGGCGAAGTACAACAAGAAGGAAACACTACGCAGTATAATTCCCCAGGAAGAGGAAACTTCAACCCTTGCGGTGGATTCTTTGGAAGAGGAAGAGGAGGTGGTATGGGTCAAGGTCGAGGTCAGATCATTTGTTACAACTATGCGCAGCTAGGCCATTTGGAAAGAGATTGTCAGAATCCGTGTACCACTTGAAACTACTGCAACTCATTCAAACATGTTATTGAGGAATTTCCAGCATTGTTGGATAAGCTTCAGGAAAGACGGGGTGGGAACTCACAAGTGAAACTGATGTCATTTGAACCTCATGGAGAGGACCCTAGAGTCATTGTTATCACAAGAGTAGGCATTTTTATAGGAGATGACAGAGTGACTCCAGAGAAGAATACAAAGGGATCAAGGGTAAAAAGAGCTATAGAGAAGACACAATTGTTCGATCCAAGGAGGGAGAAGCAGACATTTGAGGAGGCTCGAAGAGAATTTGGAGGAGAATGGGGCTCCTCATCAAAGGAAAAATCAAAAGTGAGAGAATGTGGAATGCCTCTAGCATTCGATCAGACTTCTTTTCATAGAGAGGGAAAAGAGGTAAGTAAGCTGGTAGGATTCTTGTATTCATTTATTGATTTAATTAAGGATGAAAGAACCATACAAGGACTACAACACCTCATAAGTTAGTATGAGATAGGAAGAGTGGACCCTATGTTGAATAGGGTTGTGAACCTAGTGTCAAGGAAGAGAAGAAAAAATAAGGAGCTACACTTTAATGTTCAAATTGGCAACTATGATATAGATTATGTGGTCCTTGACTTGGGGTTAGAGGTCAATGTCATGATGAAGTAGACCTCGTCACTGATGGGGAAACCAAAGCTGATTTGCTCCCCCATCAAACTCAGAATGGCTAATCAGTAGGCGGTGAGTCCTTTTGGAAGACTAGAACATGTCCTTGTGGACATCGATGGGGCAAGGACATTTGTAGACTTTGAAATCATTGATATTGTGGATGACAGTTGTCCTTATCCTGCTATACTGGGCGTTGATTGGGCCTTCAATAATTCTATTGTTGTTGATCTAAAGAAGAGGAGAATGACATTCAAGGGTAATGGCCTTAGGTTCATTGCACCTCTGGATCCTGATGAAGGTCGCAGGTACACAGAGCCAATCAGAGAAGAAGACTACGCATATGAGTTAGAAAATATTTACAAGTTGACAAAAAGACAGCAGGATTACATCAATCCTATAGTAGACCAGAACTTGAGCTGGAAAAGTGAGAGTGCATGCTCATCAAACTCAGAAGAAGGACTGGAGAACTAGCATAATAAGATGTATGAATTTTCTGCGCGAAGGTGTGCCAGATTGACCAGGGAAGTTTGCTAGATTGGCATAGAAGTAAGTAACCTACCCACATTTGATGGTCTGAATCATTTAGGAACATTTTTATTGTAATTTGAAGAAGTTGTACCAGCACAACAGATTTTTTTGGCACTGGATAAATCCTTGCAAGCAACTCCAGCAAGATGGTGGGGAACACATAAGCAGAACATCGCAAAATGGGTTCAATGTCGCACTTTGATGACAGTGTGATTTTCAGAACAAATCGAGGGGTGCAAAGTTCAGTACACAGGTCAGATTTGTCTGAAAGACCATGTGTGAAGACATGAGGAAGCATGGAGCGGCATTCCTCAAGAACAATGGGTTCAAAATTTCATTAACTCGTTGGCTACAATGCCTATCAATCAGTATCTACAAGTTGAACTATGCCTCACCACTGCAGATTGGTATGGTATGACTCAGAACTTTATCACTACATTTTTGTTTGAAAGTCATCACCCTACAGTAGATTAGGCGTTACAAGTTATAAGGCAGAAATTTTTTGAGGAGGTACCTACCCTCCCTGAAGAGCAAGAAGAAGAAGAATGGACTGCACCTTTCCAGAAATAACAGGGTTGTTACAACATAAATGTTGACGAAGAAGATGATCCTAGGAATGTGAACATTGTAGAAACTGAGGGACAGAGAGACATAGAGGGACCTGGGATCAAACTACCTTTTATTGGGAAGCCCATTAAAATCAAGAAAGTCAATATTGGAATGGAGGAAACACCCAAACTAGAAAATGTTGGATATTATTGGGATGATGCTACCATTGATAAGATCACAGAACTACTACATGAGTATCGTGACCTTTTTCCAAAAACAATCATTGATATGAAGGGCATTAAAGGGCCCATGGGGGAGATGAAAATTCCCTTGAAGCCAAATGCAAGACCAGTCAAACAGAGACCTTATAGAATGAATCCTAAATATACGTAGAAGGTTAGGATTGAACTAGATAGAATGCTAGAAGCAGAAATCATAGAACCTGTTGAAGAATCAGAATGGATAAGCCCTATGGTGGTCCAAGACAAGAAAACAAGAGCAATTAATATCTGTGTAGACTTGAGGAAACTGAACGATGCATGCTTGCATGATCCCTTTCCTACACCATTCACTGATGAGGTGTTAGATAATGTTGGAGGACAGGAATTCTACTCCTTCACAAATGGATTCTCAGGGTACCATCAGATTAGGATTGCCAAGGAAGATCAAAATAAGACCACATGTGCAACATAATGGGGATCTTTCCAGTACACATTGATGCCCTTCAGATTGAAGAATGCACCAGATCTTTTCTAGGGTGGTGGTCGAAGCATTCAAAGAGTTTTTACATAAATGTTTAGAAGCATATTTTGATGAATTGACTGTTTTTAGCTTATTAAAAGATCATATTGAGTGTTTAAGACTAATGTTGGATAAGTGCAGGTAATGTCAGATTTCCCTGAACCTGAAAAAGTGCATTTTCTTGTCACCTTTTGGAGTATTTCTAGGACATATTGTATGCAAGCAGGAGTTGCTGGTATATCCCTCCAAGATCGCCATTATTGTTGATATACCTCCCCCTCCTTCAATGAGACAGTTGTGCACTGCGCTGGTACATATCGAATACTACAGAAATTTCATCAAAGGTTATGCATAGATAACAACACCCATGGAGAATATGCTCAAGAAATAATTTCATTTTCAATTGATAGAAGAATTCCAGTAGAGCTTTGACGCACTAAAGCAAAAGATGGTTATTGCGCCAATATTGGTTTTCCCAGATTGGAGAAAGGAATTCCATGTGCATGTAAATGCCTTGTCCATTGCATTAGGAGTAGTGTTAGCATAGCCAAGAGCAAGAGACATTGACCAACCTCTAGCCTTTTCTAGTAGGAAGCTTTCCACAGCTGAGATAAATTACACCACCACTAAGAGAGCAAGATTAGCTATGGTGTATGCGCTGCAGAAATTTCGACACTATTTGTTGGGAGGACATTTCAATGTGTTTATTGACCACTCTGCATTAAATACTTAGTCAACAAGCCAGTGTTGGGGGGGAGAATTTGCAGGTGGTTGTTGTTATTTCAAGAATATGATTTTGAAATTGTGGTCAAGCCAAGGAGAATGAATAAGGGACCTAACCACTTATCTAGGTTAGAGCATGGTGAAGAATCTACTAACTTGGAGGATACATTAGCAGATGTGTAGCTACTAGCCATTAGAAGAGTGGATAATCACTTCATAGAGATAGTCCAGTTCCTGTCTATAGGAATGACACCTAGTGATTATACAATTATCTAGAAGAAACAACTGGTAGTGCGCGCTGCAGACTTTTCACTTATAGCTCGACAACTATACAAGATGGGACCAAATGAGGTATTAAGGAGATGTGTTATGGAGACCAAGAGACCATTGATCCTCGCAGAAGAACATGAAGGCATCACAGTAGGACACTACGCAAGGAAATCAATAGCGTAGAAGATTCTTAGAGCTGGCCTCTGGTGGCCTACTTTACATAAGGATGCCAAGGAATAATATAAGGCCTGCGATGTATGGTAGAGAGTTGGGAAACCTTCCAGAATATATGAGATGCCCTTAGCACTTCATATAACCTTACAAGCATTTGAGAAATGGGCCATTGATTTCATGGGACCTATCAACCCACCAGGGAAGCGTACAGGAGCCCGCTACATCATCACTACGACAGAGTACTTGACCAGATGGGAAGAAGCAAGAGTTGTTAGGGATTGTAGTGAAACTACAGCTACGCGATTTATATTTGATGATATCATAACCAAGTTTGGATTCCCAAAGATCCTTATAAGCGATCAAGGTACACATTTTATTAATAAGACTATTGAAGCTTTAACTCAAGAATTTGAAGTTCACCATCAGAAGAGAACACCTTACCATCTACAGGCGAATGGGACGGTCGAAGATTTCAACAAGATCTTGGAGACAGCGCTGATGAAGATTTGCAGCATGAACAGAGATGATTGGGACTTGAGAGTGCCAGCAGTATTATGGGCATACAGAACTACTTGCAAGAAGCTGACAATGCAGACTCCATTTAAGTTAGTTTATGGCCTAGAAGTAGTTGTACCGATGGAATATTTGGTTCCTATCTTAAGGATAGCAATATTTACAGATATGAATGACACTCGTGTTATTCAAGAGAGGCTGGCACGGTTGGTAGAGCTGGAGGAAGATAGATTTATTGCAGGATTTCATCAGCAAGTAAGAAGGAATGAGAGAAGGCCTATCAGGACAAGCATATCAAGAAGAAGACATTCAAGAAAGGAGATCCAGTATTGGTATATGACAATAAGTTTCTGAAGCATCCAGGCAAGTTCAGAACACATTGGCTTGGGCCATTTGAGGTTGCCTATGTTACAAAAGAAGGAGCTACGTAGTTGAAGACATTGAATGGAGAATGGAAGGAAGGTCTAGTGAATGGGAGTTGGTTGAAACTGTACTATGAAAACTAGCTACCTCGTAGTTCTCAATAAACGCATAAGAAAAAGGATCTAGGTACCAGGTGAAGTTGAAACTAGGTACTAGACACAGAAATGACAGTCTGCACAGGATGGGGAGGGACAGAATAAAAAGAAAGTCGAAGTGATGCAGAGAATTCAGTCTTGTAGTGACTCAAGACGAGTCACAGGTGAGTGTTGGGGACCTATTGGCCCTTGGGTATGGAATAAGAAAGAAAACGAAGAACAAGGAAGAAGGTAGGAGAAATTACGAACTGCGCGGAAGACACAGTGATTGAGATCGGGTCGAAGTGGGTCAAAGAAGTAGAAAAGGAGCGAAGTACGGAGAAGTGATTCATTGAATGAGAGGATTGAAGAAGACAGATCAGCAAGGACGAGGGACCGTGAACAACTCAGCAAGAGGAAGAAGAGATCAATGAGTGATTTGGAGCACCTCACGGGAAAGCAGGAAAAGACAGGCTGGCGAAGCCCTGAAAATCTGGGTCAAGTTGACCTAGGGTTTTAGATGCCTAGGATTTTACAATCTAGGGTTTTGACACCTAGGTTTCAGCCTAAGGTTGTCCGAGATTCATTGTAACGTATAAATAAAGGCCTAAGAGAGTTGGGTGGGGTTCGTTCATCACTATTATGGATGATTGTTGTTGTTGAGTGATTATTGTTGTATTGTGAGAGAGAGAGAGAGAAGTGTTGAGTGTGAGAGCATTCTCGTATTGTAAGATCTTCAGCTGGGTGTGAAGATCAACCCTACAGATGGGTGCGCAGGGAGGGGAGAAAGAGAAGAGAGAAGAAGAGAGATATGCAACTAAGTGTGCATATAAAACTGTATGCTTTCATATTAATATATTATAAAGCACAATTCTATGGATGTAGCCCTAGGAAGAGGCTGAAGCATGTATATCTTGTTTTATGTGTGACTAATGTTGTGTTATTTTTCTTCTGTTATATTTTTATTTCATTATTGTGGTAGATCTGAGATATAGCTCGCACAGTAGACTTAAAGGAGATAAGGAATAACTAGGTTGTTGTGTGTTATTGTTCGGCATCCACTTTGCATTCCTTCTAGTTGTAGACACATGTGTCCTGTAACCCCCTATAGCTACTTTGGGTGAGACTGCATCTGCTTCGCAGGTGTTGCCTAAAGGGATAGTAGTTAGGTCTTGTTGGTATGGTGTTAGAGTTGAACCCTGGGTCTACTCCTATGCCAACAATCTTCAAGAATCCAATAATGCCTTATGGCTAGAGATGATGCCTTCAGAGCTCAAGGAACAACTTAAAAATCTTCATAACTTGGGTAGGAGTGTAATGTGAGTGTACGAATTCACTACCCAGAGGTCTTCGATGGCTGTTCGGGAAAAGACAAGAGGATCTTGATGATCAAGCAGATAACTTCATTGATTTCGAACAAGGACTTGATTGGACTTTTGGGATGGTCGAGCATGAGGTCAAGAGACAAATTGCAGAAAGGTCAACTCAGGTTGGGTAAAAATTCCCTTCGACAATAGCATGACATAATATGAGACTCAGGCAACATGGAATTGACATAAGTTCAAAATGCATGAGGAAACACAAGCTCTCCATGTGTTTGGAAGGATAACCAAATGGATGAGGACACAGCTCTCTGTAGAGAGAACAACTTCCTAATGTCATATTAAATCCCAAAGCTTGACAAACAAACGGAAGGATGTGCTTTGTCCAAGGGCGACTCATTGTGCTGCCAAAAAAGAAAATATATTTAATGTCCTCTTTTGGGGTATATTTGATTTTGTTTTGTCTTTTTCAATATTTTTAAAGAGCTTTGAAAAAGAATAAAATATTTCTACGTTACAAAGGAGGAACGAGTGTCGCAAGCATACTAGTTCCAAGCGTAAGGAACACACAAACTCAGAGCAAGGAGACATGTGCAGGAAAAGGACACTCGGGGAAAATTCCTCCATGGGTCAAGGTGTCAAGATGCAAAGGAAAAGTGCTACAAGGCTTGTGTATAAGGAATGCTTCAAAGGTTCAGTTGAGAGAAACATGGAGCTGGCATTAGGCCAAAGATGCAGAGATGCAAATGCGATTAATAAGACACAATGAAAACCCCCTTCAATGTAATTTTAACGAGCCCATAGAAGGTAAGCTCGGTGGTTTTTGATTTTTAGAGAGTCTGAAAAAGCATAAAAGAAGACTTCGTTGGGGTACCTCTTTCGAAGGTAGTCTAGTCGGTTCAAAAAAGGGGTAAACTAGCACCGAAAAGACATCTATTCAAAACCATTTTAACTAGTGTGAAAAATACAAGATCACTCGACAATATTTTCAATTTATGGGGTCTGAAAAGAGCTTAACTATGGACTCACAGCCTTTTTCTAGATTTAGTCTCCTTAGCCTGAAAAAGTATAAAATCTACTTAGGAGAACTCTCGAGCAAGACAAATCTCCCGAGGTGTGCCTTATTCCTCCTTAATCTAGAGGCCGGAAAAAGGGGTAAACTCATGCCAGTAGATGTTTTTCTGGACCAATTTAACGAGTGTGAAAGAACAAGGTCACTCGGCGATCTTTTCAATTTTAAGGAGTCTGAAAAGAGATTAACTATAGACTCCGTAGGGGATGTTCTTCTGGACCAGTTTAACGAGTGTGAAGGAACAAGGTCACTCGACAATCTTTTCAATTTTAGGGAGTCTGAAAAGAGCTTAACTATGGACTCTGTGGGGGTTCCTTTTTCGTAAAATTAGTCCCTCGGGCCCAAAAAAGGGTTAAACTTATACATGAGAATACTCTTCTAGTGAACTGGAGTTCCTAGAGTATAAATTTGTTCGTATAATTGACCATCTAAACCAAAAAAAGGGTAAAATACCACCGGACAGACGTGCCTTCAAGTTTTAGTTTGGTGAGTGTGAAGGGAAACAAGATCGCTCAACAATCTTTTCATGTTTAGAAAGTTTGAAAAGGGATTAAAGAAGACTCATCTTTTAGGACTCCCGAGGGTGAGGTCAACATTGATGACACATCATACGTATGAGGCTCAATCTCGTAATCAGGACAGAACTAACAAGGAATCCCGAGCCTAAGTTTATTAACGATGGCATGGACACCAAAATGCAATAAGGATTTAACTAGGGCATCCATGTAGAGGTATTCTATACCACTAAATTATGACACTTCTAAAGTAGCAATGACGGTTCCGTGTCATATTTTGGTGGGATCGATCCTATGAAAAAGTGGAAAAGACAACAAGATGCAGAAATTGGAGGTGGAATCCTTAACTCAAATGCAAAAAGTTGGAAAAACGACTTGTACCAAAGGACCTTTAAAAGTGACCCATCTCCCAAAACATTTTCCAAACCAAAAGTGAAGTGCATCGTAACATCAAGTGAGAAACTCAAGAACCACATTAAATGATTTTCAAGCGAGAAAAAATGACAAACGGGTTCAAAAAGTGGCAAAAAAGGCCAAAAAAGTCTATAAGTAGAAGCTGACAGCTCATTTTCACCATTGCAAATTGAGAATTAACCAAAAAGCGAAAAACACCCCTTTGCTAAAAGAGATGATTCTGGGAGCTTCAAAGGACAAAACAAACTTTTGCTTGGACCAAGTAAGTACAAATTCATCCCTCTTGCATTTCGATACTTCATTTATGCATTTATTTTAGTTTTTTGGGGGGGCTTGCTCCTTTTAAAAAGGGTGGACCTACGTGTACGCGGGTTGTCCAAGTACAGCCCGTGTATGCCCGTGGACAGTAAACAATCTACCTGTGTGCATACACGACTGTGTCTAAAACAACCCGCGTACACCCTCAAAAGTATTGAAAAATGAAAAATCAAGAGCCAATGCCCTCCATGAACTTGTCATGTAATAGGATGTATGTCCACAGGAGAGAGAGAGAGAGCAAGAGGACATTGATATCTTGGTCGATGAGGACCCTCCTACTATGGCCGCATTAAGACAATGCGGGTTATGAAATTTCTTTCGGTGTCCATTCATGAGGGCACAACCCAGGCTATTGAATGCCTTGGTGGATTATTGGCACCCCTACGCTGAGGCGTTTATGCTTGAGGGGAATTCATTGACTCCAACGATTGAGGACATATACTTTTGACTAGCCTCTCGAGGAGAGGGGAACTAGTCAACTTGTGAGCATTTCTCCCTTGGCCCCACAACATCGTTGAGCTGATCAGAATGTATTGTGAGGCCGTCACTGAGAAAGTAGGTTCTCAAGTGCTAAACCATAAGATTACCAACCTATCACTAAAGGTGATAGTTTTCTTATTGGACAGATCACTAGATCTACAGCCTTACATTAGGTCTCCCAGGCTCACATGCATTGTGCAGTGCAGTGCTTAAATGCACGAATATTCGACTAGATCACGAGCTTGCTTGACTGCATGAAGAGACACCTCACCGAGTGTCACAGGTGGAGTAACAAAAGATTTGGATTTGGTACCATTTTATGCTCATTCTTATTTGATAGGGTGCCCAGTATTAGTCCACAAGAGACATTGCAGGGGCATGTGGCATCCCTCCCAGTTGTGTTTAGATGGGCAGCATTTCTACCACGACAGGGGGGAGGAAGGACCATACAGGCCTTCGACGATGCATTTTGTACTGGTGGGCATGACATATTCCAGCGATAGAGGACTACCCCTACACTGGAATCAACTTTTCTAGGTACCCGGACATGCCCGTACCTCCTGGAGAGGAGTGACGAGAGATAGGTATGTTTGTTTTTTAAAGTTATTTAATTTTTAGTTTCTTTTATATATATCATTTTTTATGTGAATCAGAGTATCTGAAAACTATGTATCTCTTATGTATATATGTGGGACTGGTGTGTCTAGCAAACTTATCGAGGACCAGGTGACGTCCTCGACCAGAGGCAGTACCAGTCACAGTCGTCGGACCATCAGCAACAGCAGGGAGACCTCCAGCAGAAGAGGCTGAGAGAGTTTTGAGACGGGTGGAACGGAACCTCATTGCGCTCACTCGTGTAGTTCCCATGGCTGAGATCGAGGATCTCCCACCATCAATGCAGCCTCACATAGTTGGGGTGTCATGGACTTGGGTCCAACTCTTCCAGTGTTTGGAAAACACCGTTGTTCACTATGGCAGGGTCAACAGGCCCCGTACTTAGCTAGGATGGACCACTTACATGATGAGGGAACTCTTTTGTATATTTTTGAGGGCATAAGCCCCATGATGTAGACCAGACATGTATTGAGGTGTTCGTGCCCATCGATGTACTCTGACTCTTTTATATATATGTGTGTATTTACATCTTTTATGTTTTATGGATCACATTTTTACAAATGTCTGTACATGTGTATGTGTGTGCTTCTTTTTATATGTGTGCAATATGCCAATCTAATACTTGATTAAGTAGAGTATCTGTCATTTGATTTAATCTCCTACGAACAAGGATATACGTAATGTAATCAAATCATCATTCTAAGAGACGTACCCTAAGGAATCATCAGATTAGAGTAGAATCATAAATGCGGTAAACCTCATTTAACTGGGACACAACCAGTTGTGCATCTAAGTAGACCCAGAGGTGAGAGACACCATGCGACAAAGCATCACAAAGCAACTCTATCATTGTGATGTACTCAGCGACATTGTTTTTGGCGTCACCTAAACAGATACCTCCATAAGATAGCAATTGGCCTTAAGGCATGAAAATCACCCAAGCTGCAGAAGCAAGCCTCCGAGTGTGTCGGATAGCGTCATCCCTGAACCCAACGAAAACCTATGATTCACTTGAAATTTTCCACAGTGAAAAAGATGACATAAATAACGACACATCCATAAAACAAAAAGACAAAAAACTAACTGTATAAGAACTATACATATGTACAAGAAGACACCCAGGTGACCAACCTATGAGTAATACTTCTTGAGGTAGAGCCCATTTCTAGGCTCTGCCAAAGCATTTCCCTCAAAGTCAACCAGAAGATAAGCACCCTTATTTAATACCTCCTTCACAATGAAGGATCCAAACCACATGGGTTTGAACTTTCCTGTCCCTAGGGGATCCTTATCTTGGTCATAGACCAGGACAAGTTTGCCTTTAGATAAAATCCGACGACGAACAGACCGATCATATTGACACCTGATTCATTGCTTGTGAGCCTCATTAGCTGAGGCTACATCATGACGTTGCTCATCGAGCTACTCGAGATATAATAAGTTTTCCTCAAGTGGTAAAGTGTCTGGAAATAACTATACTTCCAACTTTAGAGATGGGATCTGGCACTCTATAGGCAAGACTGCTTCCATCCCGTAAACGAGTTGAAAAGGTGAGAAACCAGTTGCAGTCTTTACAGACATTCGGTAGGCCCATAATGTCGAGTACAACATCAACTGAAAATTTGACTTGCCATAATTGAGTGTTCACTGTAGAATAGTCTTGAGGGACTTATTCACAGCTTCCACCTGACCATTCACTTATGGGTAGTAGGGTGATGAATTCTCTTACCTCAACCCAAGCTTTGATGTTAACTCAGACATCATTTTATTCTCAAAGTGACTGCCATGGTTAGTGACAATCTCCTTCGGTATGTCGAACCTTTCTATTATCTAGTTAAATAGAAAGAGAGTTGTTGTTTCGCCATCATTATTGAATGTTTGCATAGCCTCAACCCACTTTGTGAAGTAGTCTACTTCTACAATGATATAACGATGCCCCCTGGCTGAAGCCGGGTGGAATGTAGTATAATCAATCCCCCACTTGGTGAAGGGACCAACAGTAATGATGGGAAACATGGGAGCAGGATGTTCCCTCATCTTCTGAGAGAAGATCTGACACGGGTGGCATTTCTTGACCAAATCGACGCAATCCTTGATTAACATAGGCCAAAAGTAATCGGCTCGTAGAATATTTTGGGTTGTTACCAACCTAGACAAATGACCACCACATGCTCTAGTGTGGTAGTTGTTAAGAACAAATTTTGCTTCTTCATGAGTGAGGCACCGGTGAAGGATACAATCTACACCTCGATGATACAAAGTGTCATCGAGTATGAGATAGTTTTTTTCCTAATGGCATATATGTCTATGCTCATCACGAGAAGCAGAGGTGGGGCACTTCAAATTCTGGAGATAGACTAGTATATCTCCATACCAGGGGTCCGAAGATGGGATCATAAAAATATCTGCTTTAATAGGTGACTCTTCGGGCGTAACATCACTTGATTTGACTGGAAGTTCCGAGATAAGTTCAGCAAAGACCAGCGACTTTTTGGATTTTGTGGAAACAAAATCCAAGTCAAATTCCTGGAGGATAAAAATCCATCTACTGATCTTTCCGTCGATGACGTGTCGTGTCAACACATATTGAAATGGATTCACAATGACAACGATGGTGGTCTTGTGAAGCAGGATATAATGATGGAACCGTTGGATAGCATGCACTGCTTCCAACACAAGCTTCTCAACATGGGAGTAGTTGAGTTCTGGTCCAACCAGGCCTCGGCTCAGGTAATAAATCACATGATCTTCAAGAAAATCCAAGTCAAATTCCTGGAGGATAAAAATCCATCTACTGATCTTTCCGTCGATGATGTGTCGTGTCAACACATATTGAAATGGATTCACAACGACAACGATGGTGGTCTTGTGAAGCAGGATATAATGATGGAACCGTTGGATAGCATGCATTGCTTCCAACACAAGCTTCTCAACATGGGAGTACTTGAGTTCTGGTCCAACCAGGCCTCGGCTTAGGTAATAAATCACATGATCTTCAAGAAAATCATCCTCTTGAACCAACACCATACCGATAGTCAACTCTGCAGTGGCCAAGTATAACAATAAATCTTTATTATAATTGGGTGGCCAAAGCAGAGGGGCATACGTAAGGGCACGTTTCAATACCTCGAAAGAACACTGAGCGGCTTCGTCCCAATGGAAAGGGACTCCCTTTTTAAATAAACGCATGAACCCTTTAGTGATCTCAGCATAGTTTACGATAAAATGTTGTAAAATGTTCGCTTTCCCCTGTAATCTTTGAAGATGAGGGATTGTGCACAGGGTAGGCAACTGAACTATCACCTCAACCTTTAGAGGATCGACCATGATCCTTGTTGTCAAAACTATGAAACTTAGAAGACATCCGACGTCACGCAGAAACTTCATTTTTTACGATTCAATAAAATCTTATAGTAGCGACATTGTTCAAATATAAGTTAAAGGTGTGCGGGATGATCATCTCTCTTACGATATCGTGATGCTAGATCATCAAGATAAGCCTAGACTATATGTCTAAGGTTGTGGAAAGAAAACTACATGGCCCGCTGAAAAGTGGCTCCAACATTCTTCAAGCCAAAATTCATCTTCCGATAATAAAATGTGCCCCATGGATAGATAAAAGAGGTTTTATGATGGTCCTCGGGTTTGATCTGAATATGGTTATATCCTGAAAAACCATCCATGAATGAAAAGAACTCACAGCCTACGCATTCATCGACAATCTGATCAATGAATGGGTTGGGGAAATTATCCTTTGGACAAGCCTTATTCAAGTCATGAAAGACCATACACACGTGAATCGTACCCTACTTTTTGTTGATCAGAACAAGATTTGACACCCATTGAGTCAATTGAACGGGGTAGATGAAATCGTCTTTAAGCAGTTTCTCCACTTCAGCTTTAATAGTTGTTTCTTTTCGAGGATTCATCGGACGAAGCTTCTGTCAGACCGTCTTAGCTTCAGGATAAGTCATTATCTCATGTTCGATGATTCTTGGATCTATTCCTGGCATTTCCTCATATGACCAAGAAAAAATGTCGCAGAACTCTTTAAATAAATCTATGTAGATTCTAATCTCTTCGGGGGAGCAATCCGCTCAGACAAAGACATTCTCCACAACACTAGGGGTTCTGGAGATATCAATAGGTATCGTTTCAGCGATGGTTTCCATATTACCCTCGGCATAAACTGTGTGCATAGCCAAAGGATTGATAGGACAAGACTTATCTCCAATCATAGTCAACGCGAATTCACCTGCCTCTATTCTTCTTAACTACGGGAGAAAATAAGATTTGTGATGGAGATCATCCCAGGATCTATCTGGACCAGTTATTGCCTCAATAATCACCTTTTCTGAGGGAAATACCAAGTCTAAAGAAACGATAGTGGCGAGGGAACCTTTCACCCAAATAGGCTTGAGAACCAGATCTAACTCATGTGTGGGAGTCAGATCGGGGTCAGCGGAAACTTGCTGGAAAATAGAGTACAAAACTTTTTCCGCGGACAAGGGCATGGCCATGCCATGATGCCCTATCCCTTCCATCGTGGTTGATGGGGAAGGAAGAGTCCACAGATCATGAAATTAATTCGTACAGAACGATGACACTTGAAAAATTTCATCCCTAGGCTGTTCGGGGACAACCGATATGAACTTGACATCATCGGAAGGAGGCGGGTAATCGAAAGTACCCATCAATGGTGGTGTTATAACCCTAATTTTCACTATACATGCATACCTGGCATCATGCCATCTCATTTGACATTTTTTCTAAGCCACCATTAAACAACTCTTCAAAAAACCATCCTTTTGAAGGCATACACACCCTGCACCACTATTGCACGTGTATTATACGCTAGCTGACCCATTACAACCCACGTATACTGACAAAAGCACAAAAAATGGAAAGTTGCAAATGGAATATGAACTTTTGGGTAAATTACCTAAAACGTTTGACCACCCATAGCCAGTCATTCAACCAGATAACTACCCTATTTTAGCCTATAAAAGAAGAGGTAGGGGTCCCATTCAAAGGAGAGAAAAATAATAGCAAAGGAACTCTGCCCTTTTTTGTTTTCCCCTTGCCCCAAGATTCTACAACCATTTTGTTATTTCACTAAAGAAGAAAAGCAGGTGTGTTAGTAGTTGGTGCATAGTAAAACAGGAGCCCAGGACCAAATTCGTGGAGTAGTGGTTGATTTCACCATTGTAAGTTACTTTTGTGAAGTTAATAAGAAAGAAGTACTTTTCCCATCCCACCATATGAGGTGTTAAAAATTCAGTTTTGGATTATATTTTATTGAAACCTCTAACCCAATAATTTATATATGAGATGCATGTTTGGAATTCTTTGTTTGTCTGTCTATGAATGCAGGTTAGCTTTGGGAGGAAACATGTAGTCAAGGAGCAACTAAACGCGAAAGGATCTACATCAAACGTGGAAGTCAAGGTATAGTAACTTGATCCTTTTACCCTTGTGTTTATATATGAATGTGGGGTCTATGTTGGGATGATGGTAAAAAGTAGGAGGCTTTCGAAGGTCATTTTCTGCATGCATTAATAAACCCTTAGTGCTAGTCCGTAGGGGGATTTCCCACCCACATCAGAATTGGTGATGATACTAGGGAAATCTCTAGGGTTGTCTAGGGATACTTTTTAGGTGTTTCAAATTGGTTTTATTACCTTTTTTCTGATTTTTTGCAAGAGTCTAAGTTTGTAGGGATTCTGGTCTTCCATAACAGCACTCCCTACATGATTTCTTGACTGTTTGGGTTTCTTTTTAGAAATTTACAGAGGTATACGCAAACTGAAGAATCCCTGCATGCATATACACACGCCATACCTTTAAACAGCCCGCGTACATCTGTTGGTTGCTAAAGTGTCAGTTGCGTGCTTAAGTCCAGAATATTTTTTTTTAGGAGAGGAAATCATCCTCTTTCCCTATCAGAAGTGATCCTTCTCAGGGGTTTCGTGGATTTGGTCATGGTCTCTGTGTTGCAGTCTATAGCCTAGGAATAACCTCATATTAGCTTTTCTTTATCAAAGTTTCCTTTCATTTTCTTTGTCAAAGTAATTTTCTCTGTCTCTAAGGGATTTTGGTCTTCAATAACAATACTCCCTGTCTGTGTTGGACTATTGATTTTTCACATTTTTGAGCATTTACAGATCTATACGTGCCCTGCAGTATCCTTGCATGTGTGCATACACGCTCTGCCTTTGGACAGCCCGCCTATATACGCATGTTGCTGAAGTGACAGTAGTGTTTCTGTGTCGGGGAGATCTTTTGACAAAGAGAGGCAGTCATCCTCTTACCTGTCAGAAGCCAGTATTCTCAGAGGTATTTTTGGTCTCTGCTCTGGTCTCTGTGATCACAGTCTGTAGCCTAGGTCTAACCATAGCATAGTTTTTTTTTTATCCGAAAGATCTCTTGAATTTTTTGTAATAGAGTTTTAGACAAATCTATGAGTCTTTTCCAATCAGCCTTTTAGTTTCAGTCAGTGACTCCCTACGATCTGCAGTAGGGCCATAAGTTATTTTGGTTTATTTTTTGTCTTCACTTTATCTTTTCGCTTGCTTTAGAAGAAACGAAAATGAATCCATTTTTCAATTCTATTATTTTAAAGCATGATGAAATAAATAAATAAATAAAAATCATTTCTTTTGGTTTGGTTGAGTAGTTGGTTGTTTGCATTAATAATCAAGGAAAAGTTTTACTTTCATAAGTTCTTGGTTGTTTACTTAAGACAATAAGTAGCTTGTAGTCGAGCGAAATCCTGTGTTGAGTTTGTTGTTCAAATATCTTAGAAAGAATAGTTTGAAAAGTTAGTTAAAGAATTTAAAAGTGCAAATCTGAATTTGTCAAGAAGAAGTTATTTTGTTTCCATCTTTATGTTTATCTTCTCTTTCCTCTCTCAAAACATCACTAGTTTCACTTTCATAACCTTTGACTTAAGACAAGCCACAAAAATTAACGATTAATTAAAATCAACTAGACGTTATGTTTTGTAGGGTCCATCAACTAGTCTAAGCTAGAGCCTTGATTTAGATTGGAGAGGAAACTCTTCAAGGCTGCAAAACAAACATAAGAGTTTATGCTAGGGAGTGTTAAAAGTCCATTATTTTGAAATTTATCCGAGACCCCCCTCTAACATAGGGGCTAAACATGAAGTCATGTGCGGCAAGGTAGCGGAGATAACCCCTCCAAAGTCGAACCAAGCATAGTGGGGAACTCATATAGAGGGCTTGTCTTGGGATTCCGTCAATCGCATTTTCCACGAAGATTTGTGGGTATCAAATCCGTTCGAGGTCCTCAGTTGTCTTCTGGACCACTTTCTTTCAATGCCCTTGACAGGCTTTGAGCTTGATACCCTACTCATTGCGGTCCACCCGACTATCGACTGTACCCGCCTGGTGACTGTTCACGCGCTGGCAACTTAGTTGCCTTTATTTTAGGGACTTACACAGGTGATTGCGGGGGTATATCACGGTACCTAGGACAGACATTGGGCCACACTTTGCAAAGTATACCCGTAGGGTTCTTCAGTATTCAAGCTTCACTTGCACCTGTAAGTTTCTCTAGTGTTGGTTGTTGTAACTGTTCTTCCAACTAGCTAGTGAGTGCTTGTCTTATCTCATAGGGACTTTTTGTAGTGTGTGTTGGTTTTGAACCCTAACAGAAATCCCTAGTTTTTCATTGATCTTCTCACACAGTGGAGTATCAGGAGCTCCACCCATCACGAAGGCTTCTTGGCCTACCACCGGTTATACTGGAGCCACCCCCGCCACCGCTATGGCGAAAACTAGACCAATAAGGGTCTTTTGAGGTGACCGAGTCACAAGAAACTTGTTGGTCACTATAATTTCTTATTAATTAACACAATCAAGTGTTACATAAATTGTCAACCCAGGGAAGTCTGTTTATTTCAAAGGCAATCACACACTGTATATGCTCAATCTCAAAAGCAATCCAAAGTTGTAGTAAAAGTTACACTAATCACACCTTTCTTTGAACAGACTGAAGTTCTACTTTGAATTACAGTAAAAGTAATCTATTTATTTTAGAATTCAAGATTCAAAGGAAAATAATTATTAGAAGAATCATGGATTACATTAAGAAACAACAACCTAGGGAAAAGGAACCTTTCAGCATACTACAAAGAGGACTGACTATTATGTAACAGAGAACAGGACCCTATTCCCCAAAGTAGGAATCTTCAGCACCTGTCTCTGACTATAACACTTTCATAAACTCATTCTACAAACAAAATTACCAATCAAAATGATCAACAATTACCTAGGAATGAATTGTATGAAAACGATGCAACAATCAGTTGAAATAGAGTTTCAGCAAAACAGATTTTTAACAAGGCATGAATAAAAACATTACTTAACACACTACAGAAACTAATGGGTGAATCTTGTGAAGAAGGTGGGCCCTCTCCTTCTCACAAGATTCCCTAGAAATGAAAGGGAACTAAGAAGAAATTCTCAAAATGATCTTTTATTCATCTGTCCAATGTAACAAGTTACAATATCAAAAGTGAACACACTCCTTCTCTGTAATTCCCTTCTAGCTAAGCCTTCCGTAATCCCCCTTCTAATGTTGATTTCTCCTCTATTTAAAGAGGAGAATCCTCTTAATACAATTAAGCATAAAATTACATGTGTACATACAAATCCTATTCTTAGTCTGATCTAATCTTCTATGTTGGAATAGGATATTCTGATCTTCCGTAGAAAAATGTTGTTATAGTGGTTGTAATGGTGTTGGCTTGAGGTACAGCTATTGCGGCTAGTGTAACATCTCCTTTAATTATCTTTTCTTGTTACTGCTATATGTGAAATACTGTTTCAGCATCGCAAATCACGAACTATTTCAGCAACAAGATTTGCGTACTATTTGACTGTTTCAGCTACGTGGTCTTCAAGCAGCAACGATATATTAACTGCAGTCTTCAAACTGTTTTAGCAACTATATATTTCTGATTAATGGCTAATTATGAAAGTAATGTAAAATTACATGTAAAACAAATTAAACATATAGCAAAGAGAAGAAATGTTATATACCTTTGGAAAAATAGATTAAGGTGATAATGTAGGCTTAAATATGAGTGGGAAAAGGATGTAATGATATCAAAAAGTATGAGAAAAAAGGTACATTATAGGGTCCTAACATCCCCCCCCCCAACTAAAAAGGTTGCATGTCCTCAGGCAACTTCAATCTGAATTAGAATCTGGATACTGACTCTGGGCATGCAAATTACTTAAGCAGTAGTTGTAGAAAGTATTGTCTGTTGGGGCTCTGAATCCTTGAACATGTTGTAGCCTTTACCAGACTGTTGCTTCAACCTTCTTGGGAAACCTATGATGAGCCTGATACTTCTTTGCAAGCATCCACAGAATGGAAAAATGGAACTGATAACCTATCCAATTTTCAACGCATTGTTGGACACATTTGATGTAACTGGGTACCCGGAAGATTGTTGGCTCAATATTGGTAGGACTAAAGGGATTGTGCTCCTATCTTTTCTCAGAAGATTGTTGCCAAAACATGTTATTTGCTTTTAGGGCGGCAGTCTCTGTGGATTTAATAAACTGTTGACAATCCTGAAGTACTGTTGCCTGTAGTTGCCACATATGTTGAATCATCCATGGTTTCTTCAAAAATTGATAATATTTTGCAACAAAGGTGGCAGCGTTCTATGGTTCTGGCTGTATCCAGAGGAGACAGTTATCTTCATTATGCCTGGCAGCTAGAAAATCATTATTCCACGTAATCTGGTTGGCAAGGAAGGAGGCGAGTGCCCGAATCTAGATATCACCAACAAGAGGATTAAGATTAAGCTGTCTGTTCTCAGGAATGGCTTCATTATGAAGATATAACTCACATAGTAGATGTTGATCAATAGTAGAGGCTTCTACAAAAGTTTGAACACTGCATAGGGTCTTCCATCTTTGATTGATTTCATCTGAAAGAATGCAAGTCATTCTGTAAGGAAAAGAGAGTAATTTGGGGATGGTTTCCTAGAAGCCAACAATTTTTGTACCAAATCGAACATCGGGAGTAATTTGCTTTTTAACTCCTCATTCTGCTTCTTATGGGCACGAGATTCTTTGTTTGTTTGCTCCAAAGATTCCCAGTTTGAATATATGTGGTTCAGCCAAAGTAGTTTGTGCTACTGTAAGCTTTTGTCCTTTGTAATAGCAGACTCCTTTTTCCATTTGTTCATTATTACCTGCTCATTCCATGGTTGAGTTTGTGTTCCAGCATTGCAAGTGGTAGGCTGAGGTAGAGTCTGAGTGGCTTGTTCCACAAAAGTATGGGTATTGATCTTGCCAGAAGGGGAATATTCATCAATAGTCAGAGTTTGAGCAGCTTCACTAATAAAAACAGGAGCTTCGGATTTAACAGTTGTTGTAGGTCGGGGTTCCTGTAGATTAGCTTTTCTTTTTGGAAATTTTGAAGGTCCTACTGGTTCTTGTGTAACAGTGGGGCATTCCTCTTTTTTAACTGCAAAAATCGTAGGTGCGGAGGAAGCTCCAGGCATTAGGATTTGAACCACTTTGTAGCCTGCTTGATCATAAATATCCCCACATTGGCTACACATATACTCTCTATACTGATCATCTTTTGTGTTTTTCTCTACCATGGCTGCTACGTGAGCTAAGGTATACAAATTAAGTTCCCTATCATAGGCTTCCTTTGCCATTACCAGCTCTTGCTTGTAAGCTTCCAGTTTTGATCTTAGAAACTCATTCTCTTGTAAGAAAGAAGCCATTGTTGGTTCTGGTTGTTGATATATCATAGGTGTATCAAGAGGGGTGACTGGTTTTGTGTAACAGTCACAACCTCGGTAGTTGGTTCTTGTGGAGCAGCTACAAAATCAGCAGCTGATTCTTGTGTTTCAGCTACTTGATGTAAAGAAAATAGTGTTGCAGCACCCTGGGCATCTGATTCTTGTATTTTAGGAATAAAGTTAGCAGTTGGTTCTTGTGTTTCAGCTGTAGCTGGTTCTTGTGTAACAACTATTGAATGAGTAGCTAGTTCTTGTGTGACAGCTATTGAATGAGTAGCTGGTTCTTGTGTGACAGCTACTTGATGTAAAGAAAATGATGTTGCAGCACCCTAGGAATCTGATTCTTGTATTTCAGGAATAAAGTTAGCAGTTGGTTCTTGTGTTTCAGCTATAGTTGGTTCTTGTGTAACAGTTATAGCTAGTTCTTGTGTAATAACTACTAAATGAGTAGTTGGTTCTTGTGTGACAGCTACTGAATGAGTAGTTGGTTCTTGTGTGACATCTACTTGATGTAAATAAAATGATGTCATAGCACCCTGGGCCTCTGGTTCTTGTGTTTCAATGCCCATGGGTGGAACAGGTAAAAATTCCGGGATTTGGGAGGGTGGAGGTGTATGGGCTTTTATCAAAATGGGTTGGGGATTTAGGGTAGTGGCAGTAGTTGTTGCTTTGGTTGAAGCACTCGTTTGTCTTTTAGGTCAAAAGGTAGGAAAAGTGGTAGTTTGCTTCTTTCTTTTGCGAGTGGGTTTTTCCTCAGTGATGGAGCAAGGAGGGTTATCAGGTTTATCTTCTTGAAAAGCATCGCTAAGGATACGAACAGTAGGAGTAGATGATTCTGGTAAATTGTGGGGTGGACTTGGTATGGTAGGAGGGTTAATTGGATAAATTAGATCTGTAGGTGGATTAATAGGTATTTCTGGGGGGTCAGGAAGGTTTTGTGGTTGCTCTTCATGAGGATTTTTAGGATGTTCAACAGCTTCCTGAGGGTTTATGGGTGGATTGTTTAGGAGAGGGTTTTGTTGGGAAAAACCATTTTGGATGAGTAATTGAACAAGATGGTGATGGGTGAGGGAAAGGATGGGATTTTTAACCTATCTACAATAATGCAACATATTTCTAAGACATCCGAGCAGATAGTAAGGAATTTTCACCAGTCTAGCATGTCGTAAATGAGATAACAAGACAAAGTCGTACTGGTAAACTACCTGGTATAGGCCTTCATAGGTAAGGTAGTGCTTGACAAACTCTGCAACTTTCAGCCAAGGAGGCGGCAACGAGCTAAGTCGAACACCTCGGGCTTTAGGCTCAACTTGTTCTTCGGGCAAGAGAAAATCCTACTGTGCATTAAGAATAATGTGTTTGTGGCTGAACCAGTGAATGCCAGTGACGGGAAGACCCAAAACCTATGCTATATCATCCTTTGTGACTGGAATCCAAACCCCTTGAATAATAGAATGGTCTTCTTGAAGATTCTGAGCAAATTGAAGAACCTGTTGTTGATCAAATCCCTAGAGCCTCTGAAAATAACCCAGCCTTCCTATCTGCTGAAATATTTGGTAGACTTCTGGATACAATTCTAGCAGGGTTGTCATGGCGGGTTCATATCATATAATAGGACCTCCCATAGCTATTCAGCTCGGTAAAATGCACAGTCATAGAGCCAAGTAACTGCACCCAAAAAAAGTAAGTTTTGCGGATGAGGGCATGTAAATGATGGTGAAAAGATGAGATAATGGGTAAAAAGAAGTGATGGTAGTTAGTTTGTGTGAAATGATGGAATAAAGTTTCGATATCCCCTCCCCAACTACGACTGAAATAATGACTTTAAGTGTATGGGGATCATGGTAATAATGAATCGAGATCTTCTCATTATCCATAGTTCAATTGTATTTACATATAAAGTTTACATACCTCATCTTTACCTTTGATTCGTACCTCGAAAAATATAGTGCATGTTCATAATAGATCTACAGTAATCATGGAAGAAACTTTGGAATTATGGGAGAAATTGTATCAAGGGTTTGTTTAATCATGGGAGAAGGTAGTGAAAGGACAGAATGTAGTATGAAAAATAGGAGAAGTGAGAGCCAAAGAGCTGAAGAAGATGTTTTTATGAAAGGAAATGTTGAATAGTCATGTCTTAGTAACGGAAAAATGGGCAATGCTAAAAAAGTGGTGTTTCAGCAATAGGAAAATAATGGAAAAATGTTGTTGAAGAGTGATGTTTTAACAATGGAAAATATTGCTGAAGAAATGGTGTTTCAGCAATGGGAAAATGGGGAAAAATGTTGTTGAAGAGTGGTGTTTCAGCAATGGGAAAATGGGGAAAAATGTTGTTGAAGAGTGGTGTTTCAGCAATGGGAAAATGGAGAAAAATGTTGTTGAAGAGTGGTGTTTCAACAATGGGGAAAATGGGGGAAAATGTTGCTGAAGAGTGGTGTTTCAGCAATGGGAAAATGGGGACGGG
>SNQJ01S0118295.1:16244-39721 GCA_010110895.2 Picea sitchensis
ACAATGCCAACCCTCTTATTTATAAAGGAGAGGTGAAGGCTTAGGGTTAGGTCACAAGACACTTGTCACTTTTGGAAAAGTGACAAGTGGACCAACCCTAAAGTCATTTTGTCTTTTTCCTAAAAATTAATCCTATCCAAAATGTATCTTGTCCAAAATGGATCTTATCCTAAAGAGAACCTTATTCAAATCATATTTGATTTGACCCTTTAATTACAATGTATACATTCCAAAAACAAACTTATGCGAGAATACATATTACAAAAAGTCATTTTTCATAAAATGACAAAATCAAGATGCCACATCACCATTTTCCTTGGGATTTATGCCACCCCAAATGTCGTTTGATTGTTGCCATGTTTTGCAGCTATAGGTGAGGTGATTTAGGATTGTTCCATACCATCCATGGATGCCATATTCACTGGGGTGAAGCCCCAAGGTGTGGGGAATTTGCAGAGTTTATTATAAGGGAAAGGGGCCTTTGGGATTTGGTCACTCTAATTAAGGAAATTCCCTTTGTTTAGGCACTTTTCAGACGTGATTATACCACCCTTTTGCTGCTTATAAGTTTCCTTATGAGTTGGTTGAACCATGGCTTAGATTTGGGCTTGTTTCAGTGAGGGGACCCCTTGGTCCTGAACCTTGAGAGTCTCTTCCACTATACCAAACAACCACACAACTATTATTTATTATTCTTATGTAGTATCTCTTTCTGCTTCCTTTCCACTGCCTTTTGTTTGGCGCAAATCCAATTCTGAATGAGTAAGATATGGCCCCGAAAAGGTACACGGGAAGGAGTCGGTTGAGAGACTAGTCAGGGAAAACTTTGAAGTTGGGGTAAAATTCTAGGCTAGACACCAAAATTGGCATGTTGCTATAGGTCTCCATACCTGTATCTGAAATGGGTGTTCCTCAACTGACCCAATTTATCCTCGAAGGCCCCCAATTAGGCCTCCTTCCAGTGCATGCTTATCAAGCCAATAATGAACCCCTATCTCTCTGGGACATGACACTAAAATGTTTGGCTAAATTTACATAGGTGAATTCCATGGATGGATTCTTGAATTCTCCCTGGTCATTTCGACTATTCATGGGTGAAAATCGACCTCTATATGGTTAAGTTATGAAATTAAAATGTTTAGTGACTGTGGCTCAATGTCTGGAGATTGTTGCATGGTGTTGGTTGGCTTCCCAATGCAGAGTTGCACCTGCTTCTAGGAGGAATCCTTTTGTTTCCATTAAATCCTGTTGCAGATATCCCTCTCCCCTTGGACAAAATGCCAAAATGACTTGAGAGAGGGGAGAGGTGAGGTTTTGTATTTTTTAATTTTTTCAAAAATCAAATTCCCCAAAATTGCATGAGGAGGTTGCATGTCCTCTCCTCAATTTTCCAAAAAATTTTATAATTTTTATAATTGTTTCCAATTATTTTTTAGTATTCCTTGAAAATTGTGCAAGTCAAAGTTTGACTTTGACTTTGACTTTTTTGTTGTTGACTTAGACCCAAGAGGTTATCAGATGAGATGGAGTCAGAATTGGACATAGGGCACATCGTTGGAAAGGTCTCAATGAGCTCGTAAAAAATATGAAGTCACCAATCTGAAAGAATTCCAGCTCAACCCTCAATTTTGGCTCGGACCAGTGGCCGCTTAAAACCCCCGACTTCTTGGTGGGCCCACATGACACCCAATCTTGCGAAAGGCACCAAATATCCATACGAATTCAATCAAGAAAAATTAGGTATCGTCGAAAAGATATCAATGGGTACTTAAACAAGGTGGCCATATATTTTTGTGCTGGAGAAATTAATGGTTGTTTTCACTGTCATGAAACCCTGCTACGAGAGCTAGTTGCACCCACTTTGCCCGAAATAATTGACCAACTTGTGACAACTCCAACTAGGCCATCCGAGGTTGAAATGAGGAAAATGAGGAGTTGCTGGAATGAAATTTGAGTATATAACATCTTTGAATCACTAAATGTCTGATTTAGAACTATTTACAAACAATTTGTAAAACTCAAAGCACTGCAACCAATATGGTTTCTGAAATTGGTCATGGACTTGCAAAAGCTCATTCTTACCAAATGGGGGTCGAAACCAAGAACGAGATATACCGTTGGAAATATATTACACTGAACTACACCATGTCTGGTTTTATTTTCCTTTTGAAATAGGAAATTGAATAGAATCAGACCAGGAAGTCACAACTATTGTTTTTGGCCATTCGGGTGACGCTAACTTTGCATCCTTTGTAGAGGGGTCATACAGACTCGGAATCAGGCTCATGATAGACCGTTGGAAATATTTTCTCGATCCATAAAATATGGAGTAATTTTATTTCTCAAATTGTGACTAGAATTTATCGTATCCTTTGCGAAAGGACCCCGTCCCCAAGGGACCCACCTAGTGTCAAGCGAAAGGGGCCAACATTAAAATTCTTGCAAACTGCATGCTTAGTTCATAAATTTGAATTGAACAGTATTGAAATGAGGATTTATTATGTGGGGGGGGGTGTTCACAAACCTATTAAGGTATCCAAATGACACTCTTTCAAGGGAAGAGCCATAGTAGCTATGACCCTGGCCATTGTCTTCGACTGGAACCATAACACCAAGGGACGTTTGTGGATCAATAACTGTGTAAAACACCATGTTGAGCCTAGAGAAGATTTATGGGTCAACAACAACATGTACCTAAAACATATACCAAATAAATATACCAACATAACCATACAAATTTCTCTAGCAATACATCACACTATCCATAACCAAATACCATAAACCATTACATCAAACCATGTGCCACAACCTCACTGTTATACAACCTCTATCTGTAAGATATCTTAACCAAAATCCCTCATCAATTTCATAATCCAAATCTTATTTGTAAGTCTATAATAGACTTGGTGTATATTATCACATACCTGCAAACCTTCCTTAACAAGAGACTAGCATTTTCATCAAATTTTACTTTAGTGTCACATGACTAGTTTGGATTAGCCAACAACCCTAACTTGAAATAATCATAACTATGTACCTGTAATGAATAAATGTCTAAAAATAGTACAAAATTTTCTTCAGTGTATTTTCTACAATTTATCCGGGTTTCACTTCTTGGAACCTCCTAGAAAAGGTGTTATAGAAAAAATGGCATACCTTGTTGAATTATGGCTTATTCTAGAGATCGAACTTGTAGAGAATGCCCTGCACGGAATATTTGTTGTATATATTTGAAAATGGTACATGACATAATACAGACTGTGCTCTAACCAATAAATTTTGATCAGTTATGAAGACGTTATGACGTTATTACCCAAAACACATGTTTTAGACTAGTTTCAGTACTAGCCACAAACCCTATTTTCCACAAAGTGTAACTCCAAAAATGCAACGAACCACAAGCTGAAATGTTTATTACAGCTACTTGGATATGTTTCCTTAACGATGTCAATATTTCATGGTCTGAATCATTCTAGAAAAAATGTTATTGCGAAAATGGTGAGATGACTTGTAAATAACATACCTTAGAAAGCATCATCAAAAGAATTTATTCTCCCTTGAATTTTGGCCTTGTTTACTTCACCTTCCCTCTGAAATTCGCCTTAGATATCCTTTGGTTACCTTAGTCACTTGTAGATATTCAATATTCTCAAGTGTGATTAAATGAGAGACCCTTTCCTCTTATTTATACTTTTGTGTAGCTTCCTCAAGGGGTTACCTTCTAACCATCTTAAACCACTTTCCTTATTTTAGGGCTAACCCACTTCTAACCACTTGTCCACTTAGTAATTTCTCCATTAAATTTATTATTTAAATAGTTTCTTATTTATCCACTTTGACTTATAATACACTCATCACTTCACTTTATTATTTAAATAATTTCTTCTTTGCAACCACTTTGATTACTTTTATCTTTTGGGGCTTCTAGATGACTCATGAGGGTTATCCAACTTCACATGCCCATAACTCTATAAACGTGAGGATTTATGTGACGTTCCACATACCACCAGAAATGGCATGGCATATACTATCCATCTAGAATAATATTACCTTAAAATATATTAAAACTCATACAATTATACATCAAACAAACTTGGGTCCATTACCCAAACCTTTTTGCTACCAAAATTCACTAACATACATTCTTCAAGGGTTGACATCAATGAAAACCAACCCAAATAATTAACAATATCCCCATTTGGCATTGATGGAAGCACTATGATGCAATACCGAAGTCATATCACTCATGCTCCCCCTGTGACCATCGCTCCCCCTAGAACCATGCCTCTATTCTCTTTCTCCAAGCATTTAACTTTACATATGATAAATCTCTCCCCCTTTGTCATCAATGGCAAAGGTACCTTTCCATCTTGGGATTCTCCCCCTAACTGAAATCTTCCTAAAACTGATCTCTCAACCTGAACTGTCCTCTTTATGGTGCTTCCTCATGTAAATCTAAGACATATAATATAAGCATTCAAAAGTGTTTTTTTTGGAGTAGAAATTACTCTGAGTCTCTGGTGAAGATACTCAAAGGCTTCTCGTGGAAGCGATTTTGTAAATATGTCTTCCACTTGTTCTTTTTTACCCACATATTCAACTTTGATGTTCTTCTCTGCAACGTGTTCCCGTAGAAAGTGATAGTTTATTGGAATGTGCTTCGTCTTGGAGTGCATCACCGAGTTATTTGAGATATTGATGGTGCTTGTATTATCACAATAGATTGGAATGGGATCATCATACTCAAACTATATATATGTTAGAGTTTTTTTCATCCATAGAGCATGTGTACAACATCATGGTGCTACAATATACTCTTCTTTGGCTGTAGATAAATATATTGATGATTGTTTCTTACTTAGCCAAGATACTAAACACTCACCCAAGTAGAACGTTGCTCGATTGGTGCTTCGTCAGTCATCAATGAAAACTATCCAATCTTCATTTTTGTAGGAAATAAGTGATAGATCCTGTCCTTTTGGATACAATAATCTAAACTCTTTTGTTCCTTTGAGATATCGGAAAATAATCTTCACTGTTAAGACATGTGATTCCTTTGGTGCTGCTTGAAATTGTTCCACCTGTCCAATTTTCTGCATTACATCTAGTCTGTATGTTGTCACATATAGTAAGCTACCAACCATTGACTTGTATTTCCTTTGGTCTGTAGACTTTGAATCATCATCTTTTCTCAACTTGCAACTAGTTTGCATAGGAGTGGTAATTGGTTTGCAATCTTCCATTCCTAACTTCTTTAGCATTTCTCTGATATACTTAGTTAGAGAAATAAAAATTCCTAGGTTTCTTTGACATATCTTAAGACCCAGAAAGAAGGATAGTTCTCCAATTAATGACATTTCAAATTCATTTTGCATATCCTTTGCAAATTTCTAGCTTAACCTATCACCATTGCTACCAAAAATAATATCATCAACGTAAACTTGAATTAATAAAATACTATCATGAGTTAACTTGATGTAGAGGTTGTTTTCTACACATCCTTTTATGAACCCTGCTTGCTATAGATATTTATCTAGTCTAGAGTACCATGCTCTAGGAGCCTTTTTTATACCATAGAAGGCCTTCTTCAATTTGCACAAATAATCTGTGTTCTCTAACAACTGAAATCCTTCTGGTTTTTCAATGTAGACTTATTATTCAAGTTCCATGTTCACAAATGATGATTTCACGTCCATCTGATACACTTTAATATTCCTGGAGCATGCATAAGCTAAGAGCAATCAGATTTCTTCCATTATGGAAAATGGGGAAAATGTCTCTTCAAAGTTGATTCCTTCAACCTCTTTGTATCCTTTACATACCAATATAGATTTTTTCCTTGTAACATGTCCATTTGCATTCAATTTATTTACGAAAACCCACTTAGTTCCAATCACATTCTTATTATTTGGTCTTGGAACCAATTCCCAAGTGTCATTCTTCTCTATTTCATTCAATTATTCATACATGGCCTTATTTCAGAATTCATCCTTGTTGTCCTCTTCAAAACTGTTTGGTTCAAGCATAGATAAGAGTACTAGGTGCATTTGTTCTAGTGAACAAATTCTTCTTCTAGTCACAACTCCTACATCCTTGTTTCCGATAATCTGATCTGAAGGATGATTTTTCTGTAATCGTTTTCTAGGTGTCTTTGGAGGCACTTGTTGAACTTTCTCTTCTAATTATGTTTGATCTTCATCATATTCCCCTTCTACTTATTCTTCATCTTCTGCTTCTTCTTCATAAAGTTGTTCCATTGATTCATTTCCTCGTCCTTTGATTTTCGTCCACCTGTTTCATCAATTGTTACATTAATACTTTCCACAACTTTGTTCAATCTCAGATTGTAATACTTGTATGCTTTCCTTGTACTCGAGTAACCAACAAGTACTCATTTGTCCACACGAGATTCAAACTTTCTCATTCTTCCATCTTCTCTTTTGATGTAGCATTTTCCTCCAAATACTTTGAAGTGCTTCACATTTGCTGGTCTTCCTTTCCATAGCTTGTAGGGATTTTTTTCATTTTTGTTTCTAAGCATTACTTTGTTTTTAATGTGAACTATTGTATGTACTTCATGTTTCCAAAGAATATTTTCCAATTTGGAATCCATTAGCATTGTTAGAGCCATTTCATGTGTGAATATCATCCATTATGATAATTTTCCTTTGTCTCTGAACCACTCTTTGAACCAATCTATGAATCCATTCTCTTGTCCACTGTCCAAGACTCTACTGCACAATTGTCCATAATGTTGATCCATTTATCACTATACTATCATGAAGTCTTTACTACTACAACTAATTGTACTTTTGCTAACTGACTGCTCTGGATCTGTCTTCTCAAACTCTGCAAGCTGCTCGAAGGATGGTTCTTTTGTCTATGATAGTTATCGCATAGAATCCCCCTGTCTAATATTCATATTACGTATCTAATTCAGAAGGCTTAGAACAATTTATGCTCTGATGTGTATTCACCATCATCTTAATTGGTATATTCATAATCTCTCTGAGCTCTGAATTTTTTCTTTCTGTCTGTGGATTCATATTTCACTACAATTCCTGAAAGTACAATCTCTTGAACTTGTTCCTTATTTACCTATCCTTCTTTTATTTCAGTTATTTTCCAAACATTTTTGTATCTGACATCTTTCTTTTTCTATGTAGAATTTTTTTCATCTCGTTTTATTTCCAATCTTGCGATCTCTGGGACCTGGTCTTCATTCACATGTTCTTCATGTTTTCTTATCCACACTTTATTATATATGATATCAATGTTATCTTTCATGGAAGTATCGATCATGCTTCTACAATCACTAACTATGTGTCCATAATTATGACATTTATAAAATTCAATGTTACATGGGACCACATAGGCATTTATTGCTTGAACATTTCTTTTATAATCCCTGCAATCTGCAACCTTATGTCCAAAATTAGTACAATAAAAAAAATGATCGTAAAATAAATTTTCATACCTAGGAGTGAATGATATTCTTTGTGGCATAATCCTCCTCAATTTCTACCTTGACTAATCATGATCATGATTAAAACTTATTTTTGTCTTGAACATGGATGGTCTTCTTGAAGATGCATCTTCAATAGTTTTCTTAGATTCTGGCTGACCGTGATTCCTTCCTTTGAGTACTTCTGCATAACTCTTTCTATTTTCTTCATTCTTCTTTTCTAGCAACCTAGAGTGATTCTCTTCATTCTCTATAACTGATGTGGATGTTTTTATCTCTTCAACGTTCTTGTTGAGCTTGATGATTTTACTTCTCAATGTGACAACTTCATCTTCAATATTCTCAACCTCTTCCTCTTTCTTCATTATCTGAGACTTTATGACTTCTTCTGTTATTTTCACTTCTTCAAGATGGATTTTTAATGTGATTATTTCTGCTTGAAGTCCTTTCTCTTCTAGACCAAAATCTACCTCAAGATGGTTTAGATCGTTAGTTCTTTCCTTAAGATGATCTGTCAATATATTCTCTCTCATTTTTTATTCTTCCTTCTTTGTTGCTATGTTGGCTTCCAAATACTTCTTTTGATATTCAATATTTTCTTCCATCTTTCTAGCTTCTTCTAGACGAGTTCTTAAGTTCTCGATGACCTATTGGGCTTATTAAAAAATGTGAACACTTTCCTTTTGTTTAATCAAGTCTTTCTTTGGTGACTTGTTTTCTTCTCTTTCTTTTCTTAGTACATCTAAGGAACTAATCAATTCTACTTCATAATTGTCTTCTTTTTCAATTAGTTTTGTTGTCTCATTTCCTTCATGGCATTCTATTTCAATATGTACGTGTTTTTCACAATTAAAGCAAAACAACATACCTTTTTTGAGTATGTACTCTTCATCTTCTAAATATTTTTGACATGGTAAGCATATTTCTTTTTGATATGTACCTGCATCTTCTTTGGCATTTTCTAAATCTGTGATGGCCGAGGAATATATGTCATGTAACTTATCCAAAATTTCTTTGGTTGATGAACATTTTCCAACCTTTTCTCTTACCAGATTAGGTAATCCTTCCCAGATGAAATCCATTGATATTTTGTTATTCTTCTTCAATTCCTTCTTGGCTGCAATATTTTCCATTTTTGAACTATCATATCCTATAATGACTGATAGCCAAATATAATACCCTTGTGCCTATAACAATACGTCCATCCTTCCACTCCATAACTCATGCTTTAAACCATTCTCATAATAATCCTTGATCTCCTTCCAGGGTTAAATTGTTTCCTAAAGGAACCGACTTTGATTCCAATTCTTTGATTTCTAAGAGGGGGGATGAATTAGTAATAGAGAAATTTAGTCTTTTTTAACCATAAAATGCAAGTGTTATATCAATGTAGCATTATCATCCAATAGTTTCATAGTAAATAAACAATGAAAAAATGAGCAATCATACACATACACAGTACAAGCGAGAGAAAACGACAAAATGCTTTTTATTATATGTCTTTAAGAATTGCATTCATTGGAAGCACCAACTTCCTTTGTTTTCCAACTGCAACTGGAAGGAGGATCCAACCCCCTAGTTTCTTAGGCTACAACTTTAAGGAAGCTCCAACTCCACAATTCTCTAGCTACAACCAGAAGGAGGCTACAACCCCCTATGTTCTCCGGCTACAACCAAAAGGTGGTGAAAACCACCTATACTTACCTCGTCCACCCACCCTGAAATAAAAGTATAATGATGGAACCACTGTCACACTATCACTGTGAGATATACTTTTGTAAACCTGTACGAATCAACCTGTAATCAACCTATACCATAAATAAGTGCATCAACCATGCACCAACCTGTAATCATCCTGTACCATAAAAAAGTGCATCAACCATGCACCAACTTGTACCTCAACCTATACCATCAATGAGTGCATCAACCATGCACCAAATATGTATCAATCATGCATCAAATACACATAAAATATGACTCATCAAGATGTACCAACATCATCAACTATACACCTCATGTATGTGTCAACTCATCAACTATTTTTCTCAACCATGTACCCAGCATGTACCTCAACCATATACCAAATACATATACCAATATAACCATGAAAATATTTCTAGCAGGCCAACACACTATCCATAACCAAATACCATAAACCATTACATCAAACCATGTGCCTCAACCTCATTGTTATACAACCTTTATCTGAAACATACCTCAACCAAAATACCTCATCAATTTCATCATCGAAATCTGATTTGTACCTCTATAACAAACCTGGTGTATATCATCACATACGTGCAAACCTTCCTTAACAAGAGACTAGCATTTTCATCAAATTTTACTTTATTCTCAGATGGCTAGTTTTGAATTAGTCAACAACCCTAACTTGCAATAATAATAACTATGTATTTGTAATGAATGAAGGTCTAAAAATAGTACACAAAGTTCTTCAGTGTCTTTTATGCAATTTCTCCAGGTTTCACTTCATGGAACCTCCCAGAAAATGAGTTATAGCAAAATCGACATACGTTGTTGAATTATGGATTATTCTAGAGATCGAACTTGTAGATAATTCCCCGCATAGAATGTTTGTTGTATAGATATGAAAATGGTACAAAAAATACTATAGAATGGACTCTAACCAATACATTTTTTCTTACTGATTTTTTATCTGTTATGAAGACATTCTGACGTTTTTACCTGAAACACCCATTTTAGACTAGTTTCAAGACTAGCCACAAACCCTATTTCCCATGGAGTTTAACTCAAAAAATACAACGACCCACAAGATGAAATGTTTATTAAATCTACTTGGATAGGTTTCCTCAATGACCTCCATATTTCACGGTCTGAATCATTCTAGAAATTTTTTTATTGTGAAAATGGTGAGATGACGTGTAAATAACATACCTTAGAAAGAATCATCAAAATAATTTATCCTCCCTTGACTTTCGGCTTTCTTTACTTCACCTTCCCTCTAAAATTTGCCTTAGATATCCTTTGGTTACCTCATTCACTTGTAGATATTCAATATGATCAACTGTGATTAAATGAGAGATCCTTTCCTCTTATTTATACTTTTATGTAGCTTCCTCAAGGGGTTACCTTCTAACCATCTTAAACCACTTTCCTTATTTTAGGGATAACCCACTTCTAACCAATTGTCCACTTAGTAAATTCTCCATTAAATTTATTATTTAAATAATTTATTTTGTATCTACTTTGACTTATAGTACACTCATCACTTCACTTTATTAATTAAATAATTTCTTTTTTGCAACTAGTTTGACTACTTTGATCTTTTGGGGCTTCTAGATGACTCAGGAGGGTTCTCCAACATCACATGGCCATAACTCTCTAAACATGATGAGCTATGTGACGTTCCACATGCCACCAAAAATTTCATGACATATACTATCCATCTAGAATAGTCTTACCTTCAAATATATTAAAATGCATACCATTATACATCAAACAAACTTGGGTCCATTACCCAAACCTTTGTGCTACCAAAATTTTCTACCATACTTTATTAAAGGGTTGACATCAATGACAACCAACACAAATAATAAACAAGAATATAAAATACACTAACTAGAGAAAAAGAGAAGGGGGCAGAGAGAAAGAGAGAAAACAAGAGAGTCAAAATGAGACTAATGACAAGG
Source organism: Picea sitchensis (assembly GCA_010110895.2). Lineage (NCBI taxonomy): Eukaryota > Viridiplantae > Streptophyta > Pinopsida > Pinales > Pinaceae > Picea > Picea sitchensis. The sequence goes on from SNQJ01S0118295.1 coordinate 27,378, forward strand.
AGAGAGAGAAAGAGATGGTAGATGTAAGATAGACAGAGAGAAGATATAGTTAGAAGGAGGGGGAGATATAGAGGGAGGACGGGGGTATAGAGATAATGTGTGAGTGTGAGAGGGAGGAGAGAAATAAAGAGAGGGGTGTTGGACAAGGAGTGTTTGAGTGTGTGAGAGGGAGGGAGAGGGAGAGGGAGACAAAGAGAGTGGGTAACGAGAGAGTGAGAGGAAGGGGGGAAATGATAGTGGGGAGGGGTAGATGTATGAGAGAGAGAGTAGAGAGATATTGGGAGGGAGAGAGGGAGAGAGGAGGGTGTTGAGAGAGAGTGAGACTAATTGTGAGAGGAAGGGGGGAGATAGTCAGAAGGGGAGGGTATATATATATAAATAAATAAATGGGGGGATAGTAGAGAGAGAGGTATGGGAATATAGTGAGAGTTAGAGTAAAAACAATGAGAGGGAGAAAGAGGGGGTAGATGTAGGAGAGAAAGAGAGGAAATATAGTGGGAGGGAGGATGCAGGTAGAGAGACAATGTGATTGTGAAAGGGGGGGGCAGAGAAAGAAAGAGAGGGGGGATGGAAAAGGAGTATATAAGTGTGTGAGAGGGAGGGAGAGGGAGATAAAGAGGATATAGGGAAGGGTGGGGTAGATATATATAAAGAGAGAAATGGGGGGAGATTAGAGAGAGAGGGAGGGGGCTATAGTTAAAGTGAGACTAAGAACAATGAGAGAGAAAGAGGATGTAGATGTAGGAGAGAAATATAGGAGAGATAGTGAGAGGGAGGGGGAGAGATAGAGGGAGGAGGGGGGTAGAGAGTGAATGTGTGAGTGTGAGAGGGGGGGAAGAGAAAGAAAGAGAGGGAGGATGGACACAAATTTTTTTAGCATGTGAGGAGGGAGAGGGAGATAGAGAGAGTGGGTAGAGAGAGATTAAGATGAAGGGGGGAGAGATAGTGGGGAGGGGTATATGTATGAGAGAGAGAGCAAAGAGATAGTGTGATCCATGTCAGCAGCGTGCCAGCCAACCAACACATCCATCACACATTTAATGGAGAAAGGGAGAGGCGCAACCCTCTCAATTTTGAAATTTGAAATTTCAATAAATGTTGTAAGGATTTTAATGCCAGACCACGCCTTTGTACATGTAGTGGTTGAGGTTTCCTTTAATGGTTTCCTACAACAAGCCTAGGATGTAGTTAGGACTGGGCATCCATTTATGTAATATAGCCATAGGAGTACGATGCTAGCCGAGACATTGATGGCACTAAGATAGTGAAGAGGATAAGCTCGAGAGAGCCCTCTTTTGTAAAAGGGTCTCTAAGAAAATTAGAGTAGAGAGAGGAGGAGAGACCAAAGCAGAGAGGTCTCAAGAGAGAGTTGAGACTTGTTACAGTCCAGCCTTTGTAAAAATTTGTATAGACATACAGATTAATAGAAAATAAGTTTTCTTGCACATGTGTGTTTGACGTTTACATGTTTTTATGCATTTCATGTTTTAAATGCATAACTGGTGAAGCATTGCATAAGTTTCAATTTCTTCTAGTCTTGGAGTTTTCGAGTGAAAGGAGTGCATATAGTCCACAAGGTGTGCATTGACATCGGTGAGACAACCTCGGGAAATCTCAAGAGGGATAGCATTGAACCTTCATCAACAGAGGTGCAAGGAGTGCACAGGAAGGAACTCTGTTTTGAGTTCAGAGAAGATAGAACTAATGAAGGTTCTGTAGAGCTCTACTAAGAGGGCATTGAGCGAGTGCATAGAGTACCAGATAACTCTATTTCGATTTTTGAGGAAAGGGAAGTGTCAAAGAGAAGACACTCATAGAGTTGTTGAATACTCTGTAGGCTCTACAAGGTGTACATCGACCAAAAGAACGCCAGGTGGACATAGGGAGTTTTCTTTCCAAGAAAAATTCTCAGATCTGAGTTTACTAAAATACTCAGTAGCACCAGGAGTGTGTGAGAGTTCACTTGTCCGAAGACCATAAGCTCAGAAGAGAAAGCACGAGAAGAACGCGCACAGAGAAAACCTTTCAAGGTTTATGAGTTGATAAAGCTCAGGAGGGGGAGCATTTATATAACGCAGATGAGACCCAAAGGAACCAGGATCGCAAAGGAAGCATCGAAGGTCGAGACCTTCGAGCATAGAATTTCTTCCAAGGAACGGGAAGAGGCACAAGCTTAGGAGGAGGAGCACAAATTTCATTGGATTGGCACTAGGAGGAAATATCTAGACCGTTGAATCTACGTCTAGGCACACAGGAGGAGAGAGCGCAAGCAGGATAGATCTGAACCGTCAGATCTAATGCGAATACCCGACAATAGTTGGATCAGGTGAAGGTGCAGGGGGNTTCAGAGTTTGGAGTTTGGAGCACCAAGGGATTTTGGGGTCATTGCATCGTGAACTCGCAGTTCGCGAAATCCGGAAATCTCGCACTTGAATTTCACTATTTCAGAGTTTAGGGTTTGGAGTGGAAAGGGATTTAGGATTCGCTACATCGCGAACTCTCGATTTGTGAAATCACGCCAGTCGTCAGATCTAGAGTGCAGTGGCCTGAGAGCCACTGGATAAAGGATACGTGTACAGGGTTGAGTCTCTAGGAGGTGCACATGATAAAGAATCTGGGCCGTCAGATCTATCACCAAGGACCGATAGTCGTCAGATCCAGAAGGAGGTGCAAGGGGTTTAATCCTCGTAACAACAGAGAGAAGAGGACTCGTCAAGTCCCGAAAGAACTGGAGCCGTCCAATTTGGAGGACAGGTGTCAAATATCTGAGCCCTTTTTGGCGTTTCGGACACCGAGAGTTCGAGGAGAAGGAGTCATGAGACAAGAAGTCGTAGCTCACGAAATTGTGAAAGCATCAGGATCATTCATCAAAGGGACACATGGTGAGTGGTCAAGGTTCCGGGAAACCCCTGATAGGTTCTCTCAAGGGGTAGTATTTCGGCATTTCAAGACCTGGGAGGTTGAAGGACCAAAAACCATCTGTAGTCGGAATCATAAAATCCTGAAAAAGAAAAATATGGTCATGGGTATATTTTGACATTTCGGGGTCCGGGAGTTCAAAGGACCTAGAATCGTTGTAGTCGGAGTCATGAAATTGCGAAATGCCAAAACCCGAAATCATTCTAAGTCTAAGGGAGGACCCATAGTCATTAAGCCCTTTTGGCATTTTGGAAACAGGGAGTTGGAGGGACAAGGAGCCTAGGAGAGCTCGCATGCAAGAGTCTGGAAACCCCAAAACGTGAAAGGTGTGTTGGTTCATAACAGAGAAGAGTGCCAAAAGTTGAGCGCGTGCGTAGGTTTTCTCAAGGCCTGTGCCAGAGGACAAAGGGGCCTAAGGATTTGTTCAAAGGGTTCCTACAGGAGCCCGAAAAGCTATTTCATCTCAGAAGAAGAACGATCTAGAGACCAAGAGGTCACAGAACCCTGCTGAGGTAGGGGGTTTTCATCAAGTGGTATCAAAGATAATATTTTCGTCTGTAGACTTCGGGTGAAGGAAGATACAGAGTAATGATACTTTGTGAAAATTGTTTCAAGGTGTGCAACAAATGGTAGACAACCAGGCGAGCTATAGGAGGACATGGAGATGCTCTCAGATGTAGGGTGATCCATACACTTTCCAAGAGGGAGGTGAAAGATGGAAATAACTACTGAAGGCCATGAGCATGGTGGAAGAGGATACCACCAGCATATGAGTAAAGCAGATATTGACAAATAACTCACTGAGATAAGGGAAAGAATGGAATAAATGACATTGAAGATGCAGTAGGAGGCAAAAGTACACTGGAGGTACGAATGGCCTTCGAACAGGAAAGCCAAATGGCCTGTCCAAAAGTTGCTAGCCAGGAAACAACAACAAAAGTTGAGGAAGTGGCTAAGGTATGCTGAAAGCCTCAGTGACACAGAGCTAGTTTGCATCTATGAGCCAGAAGTTGGAGAAACCCTCAGTGATGAGGAAGAGAGATCAGTTTTAGGTCTCATAAACTGCCAGGACGACAGAGATGAATTTTCCAATTGCCAGGTGGGCAATGAAATGAGATCATTGGAGGATCTCATAGACTGTCAAGAGGAAAGTAGTGGAAATTCATATTGCCAGGAGGGAAATGGTATGAGATTAGCTGAAGATCTCGTAAACTACCAAGTGGGAAGGGCAGAAATCCCATATTGCCAAGTGTGCAAGGGAGAGCAGATGAGACTGTCTGTAAGTCTCATGAACTGAGGGATGATTTTGGGTCAGCAAGGAGTGATGATGGAGATGGGATCGATTGATCTCGTAAACTACCAGGTGGGAAAAAGTGAACTTTCGAGTTGCCAGGTGGGCAATGGGAAGAGATCAATAGAAGGTCTCACATACTGCCAAGGGGGAAGTGGTGAAAGTTTAGATTGCTAGGTGGGCAATGAGATGGGACCAGTCGATCTCATACACTGCCAGGTAGGCAGTAGAAAATTCCCAGGATTCCAAGTGGGCAAGGGGGAAAAGATGAAGCTATGTGAAAGTCTCATGAACTCAGAAGAGAGTTCAGATCATTAAGGAGTGTTGACAAAGGAAGGTCAAAAATACATTCTGATCATTGAAGGAATTGAAGTATTCCTACTAAGCAACCCAGTTGAGGCCAAAGTATGTGTTGCAGAAGAAAAAAAAACAGGAGGACAACCAACAGAAACTATCATGGAGGAAGAAATGGAGCAGACACTAATGTTTTCCCAAGAAGAAGAAGATGAACATTGAATAGAATGGCTCAAAATTTTCAGCCAAGAAGCTAGACAAGAAATCACTATAGTACTGGAAGTTGTAGAAGAAGAAGAAGAGGAAGCAAACAACATGGATTTTGCTGACCTGTGTGAAGAATTGGAATCCCTGGAAAGGAGGGTGATGGTGCAAAGTTTTCACATCCAACAGGCTAAGTTGGAAGCAGGTAGTGGAACATACTAGCCTAGGAGAAGCTGGAAGAAGTTGGAAGTACGCTAGGGGAAGAAATGGCAGCAACAAAATTGCCACAGGAGGAAGTTGAGAATAAGTTACGTGAGGAGACTGCAGAGCTAGAGTCTGCAACAGAGTGGCCACTTAGTGCCACAATGACAGATAAACATAGGAGGGGATATCGAGCAAATCTACCCATTGAGAAGACAGAACTGTGGTAGAGAAGACTGTATACAAAGAGCCAGCCACTGGATCAACTAGACGAGGTAATTGAATAAATTAGAAGGCTGATGATTTCAGCAGCAAAGACTGCCAGCAACGAGAATCTTTGTAGAAGGGAGTCTGTAAGAGTATCAGGGTAGGAACAACAACAACAGTGAAGAAGAGGAGCAGATGTACAACTCCAAGGGAAAGTTTGGGATCCAGGTGGATTTCAATACTGGAGAAGAGGAGTTCATGATCAGGAGATCATGATTTTTCCAGCTGAGGAGTATGATGCAGGAGCATTGCTCCATGTCAGCAGCATGCCAGCCAGCCAACACATCCAACACTCATTTAATGGAGAAAGGAAGAGGTGCATCCCTCTCAATTTTGAAATTTGAAATTTCAATAAATGTTGTAAGGCTTTTAATGGTAGACCACGCCTTTGTACATGTAGTAGTTGAGGTTTCCTTTAATGGTTTCTTGCAGCAAGACCAGGACATAGTTAGGACTCGGCATCCATTTATTTAATGTAGCCATAGGAGTACAATGCCAACCGAGACAACGATGGCACTAAGATGGTGAAGAGGATAAGCTCGAGAGAGCCCTCTTTTGTAAAAGTGTCTCTAAGAAAATTAGAGTAGAGAGAGGAGGAGAGACCAGAGCAGAGAGGTCTCGAGAGAGAGCTAAGACTTGTTACAGTCTAGCCTTTGTAAACATTTGTATAGACATACAGATTAATAGAAAAGCAGTTTTCTTGCACACTGTGTGTTTGACGTTTACATGTTTTATGCATTTCATGTTTTAAATGCATAACTGGTGAAGCATTGCATAAGTTTCAATTTCTTCCTATCTTGGAGTTTCCGAGTGCAAGGAGTGCACATAGTCTGCAAGGTGTGCATTGACAGAGGTGAGACAACCTCAGGAAAGCTCAAGAGGGATACCGTTGAACCGTCATCGGCAAAGGTGTAAGGAGTGCATAGGAAGGAACTCTGTTTCGATTGTAGGGAAGACATAACTACTGAAGGTTCTATAGAGATCTGCCAAGAGGGAATTAAGTGAGTGCATAGAGTGCACCAAAGAACTGTATTTTGAGTTCTAAGGAAAGGGAAGTGTCGAAGAGAAGACACTCACAGAGTTGTTGAATACTCTGTAGGCTCTGCAAGGTGTGCATCGAGCAGAAGAACGCTAGGTGGGCGTAGGGAGTTTTGTTTCCAAGAAAACTTCTTAGATCTGAGTTTAGCGAAATACTCAGTAGCACTAGGAATGTGTGAGAGTGGACTTGTCCCAAGCCCATAATCTCATAAGTGAAAGCGTGAGAAGAATGCGCAAAGAGAAAACCTTTAAAGGTTTCTGAGTTGATAAAGCTCGGGAGGGGGAGTGTTTCTATAACATAGATGAGACCCAAAGGAACCGGTATCACACAGGAAGCATCGAAGGCTGAGACTTTCGAGCGTCGAATTTATTCCAAAGGAAGGGAAGAGGTGCAAGCTCAGGAGGAGGAGCACAACTGCCATTGGATAGACACTGTGAGTAAATATCTAGACCATTGAATCTACATCCAGGCACATAGGAGGATAGATCTGAATCATCAGATCTAACGCCAATACCCGACAATTGTTGGATCAGGTGAAGGAGAAAGGGGTTTAAACCCTTGGATACCCACACTTTTGGAGTTTAGGGTTTGGAGTGGAAAGAGATTTTGGGGCCGTTGCATCATGAAATCTCGGTTTGCGAAATCATGAAATATCACGCTCGAATTTCACTATTTCAGAGTTTGGGGTTTGGAGTGGGAAGGGATTTAGGAGTCCCTGCATCATGAACTCCCAGTTCGCAAAATCACGCCAACCATCGGATCTGGAGTGCAGTGGGATGAGATTCGTTGGATGAAGGATACATGCATAGGGTTGAATCCCTGGGAGGTGCACAGGAAAAAGGATCTGGGCCATCAGATATAGCACCAAGGACCGATAGTCATCGGAACCAGAAGGAGGTGCGAGGGGTTTAATCCTCGTAACAGTAGAGGGAAGAGGACTCATCATGTCCCAAAATCATTGGGGCCATCCATTTTGGAGGACAGGTATCAAACATCTGAGCCCTTTTCCATGTTTCGGACACCAATAGTTTGAGGAGAAGGAGTCATGAGACAAGAAGTCCCAGCTCATGAAATTGTGAAAGCATCAGGATCATTCATTAAGGGGATACGTGGTGAGTGGTCAAGGTTCGAGGAAAACCCCGAAAGGTTCTCTCAAGGGGTAGTATTTCAGAATTTTGGGACCCGTGAGTTTGAAGGACCAAGAACGATCTGCAGTCAGAATCATGAAATCATGAATTCCGAAATACTGAAAAAAGAAAACCATGGTCACAGGTAGATTTCGTCATTTTGGGGTCCGGGAGTTCGAAGGACCTAGAATCGTTGCAGCCAGAATCATGAAATTGTGAAACGCCAAAACCTGAAAGAATTCAAAGGCTAAGGGAGGACCCAGATTCTTTAATCCCTTTCGACATTTCGACGACCGGGAGTTGGAGGGACAAGGAGCTTGCGAGAGCTCACATGCAAGAGTCCCGAAACCCTCAAATGTGAAAGGTGAGTTGGTTCATAATAGAGAAGAGTGTTGAAAGCTAAGCACATTTGTAGGTTTTCTCAAGGCCTATGCTAGAGGACAAAGGGGCCTATGGATTTGTTCAAAGGGTTCCAACAGGAGCCCAAAGAGCTATTTCGGCTCAGAAAAAGAACGATCCAGAGACCGAGAGGTTGTAGAACCATGTTGAGGTAGGGGGTCTACATCAAGTGGTATCAGAGATGATATTTTCATCTGTAGACTTCAGGTGAAGGAGGAGATAGAGTAATGATGCTCTGTGAAGATTGTTGCAAGGTGTGTAGCAAATGATAGACAACCAGGAGAGCTATAGGAGGACATGGAGATGCTCTCAGCCATAGGGTGATGCATACACTTGCCAGGAGGGAAAGTGAAAGATGGAAATGGCTACTGAAGGCCATGAGCATGGTGGTAGAGGAGACCACCAGCATATGAGTAAAGCAAAGATTAACAAATAACTCACTGAGATAAGGGAAAGAATGGAACAACTGACATTGAAGATGCAGTAGGAGGCAAAAGTACACTGGAGGTACGAATGGCCTTTGAACAGGAAAGCCAAATGGCCTGTCCAAAAGTTGCTAGCCAGGAAACAACAACAAGAGTTGAGGAAGAGACCGAGGTATGCTAAAAGCCTCAATGACATAGAGATGGTTTGCATCTGTGAGCCAGAAGTTGGAGAAACCCTTAGTGATGAGGAAGAGAGATCAATTTCAGGTCTCATAAACTGCCAAGAGGGAAGAGATGAATTTTCCAATTGCCAGGTGGGCCATGAAATGAGATCATTGGAGGATCTCATAGACTGTCGGGAGGACAATAGTGGAAATTCATATTGCTAGGAGGGGAATGGTATGAGATTAGATGAAGATCTTGTAAACTGCCAGGTGGGTAGGGCATAAATCCCATATTGCCAAGTGGGAAAGGGAGATCATATGAGACTCTCTGAAAGTCTCATGAACTCAGGGATGAGTTTGGGTCAGCAAGGAGTGTTGATGGAGATGGGATCGATTGATCTCGTAAATTGCCAGGTGTACATAAGTGAAATTTCGAGTTGCCAGGTGGACAATGGGAAGAGATCAATAGAAGGTCTTTCATACTTCCAAGGGGGCAGTGGTGAAAGTTTAGATTTCCAGGTGGGCAATGAGATGGGACTAGTTGGTCTCATACACTGCCAAGTGGGCAGTAGAAAATTCCCAGGATGCCAAGTGGGCAATGGGGAAAATATGAGGCTATGTGGAAGTCTCATGAACTCGGAGGAGAGTTCAGATCAATAAGGAGTGTTGACGAAGGAAGGTTAGAAATACATTCTGATCATTGGGGGAATTGAAGTATTCCTACCAAGCAACCCAGTTGAGACCAGAGTATGTGTTGCAGAAGAAACAACAACAGGAGGATAGCTAGCAAAAGTTGTCATGGAGGAAGAAATGTAGCAGACACTGACATTTTCCCAAGAAGAAGAAGATGAACATTCAATAGAATGGCTAGAAATTTTCAGCCAGGAAGCTGGACAGGAAATCACTGCAGTACTGGAAGCTACAAAAGAAGAAGAAGAGGAAGCAGATAGCATGGAGTTTTCTAACCTGTGTGAAGAATTGGAATCCCTGGAAAGGAGGGTGATGGTGCAAAGTTTGCACATCCAATAGGATAAGTTGGAAGCAGGTAGTGGAACATACTAGCCCAGGGAGAAGCTGGAAGTATGTCAGGAGGAGAAATGGTAGCAACAAAACTACCACAAGAGGAACCTGAGCAACAGTTCAGTGAGGAGACTGCAGAGATGGAGTCAACAGTAGAGTGGCAACTTAGTGCCACAAAGAGAGATAAAGATAGCAGGGGAGATCAAGCAGATCTTCCAATTGAGAAGACAGAAGTGCGGCAAAGAAGACTGCATACAAAGAGCTAGCCACTGGAGTAGCTGGATGAGGTAATTGAAGAAATCAGAAGGCTGATGATTTCAGCAACAGAGACTGCCAGCATCGAGAATTTGAGCAGAAGGGAGCCTGCAAGAGCAGCAGGGAAACAACAATGAAGCAGAGGAGCAGATGGACAACTCCAAGGGAAAGTTTGGGATCTAGGTGGATTTAACACTGGAGAAGAGGAGATCATGATCAAGAGATCATGATTTTTCCAGCTAAGGAGTATGATGCAAGAGCATCGCTCCATGTCAGCAATGTGCCATCCATCCAACACATCCAACATGCATTTAATGGAGAAAGGGAGAGGCACAACCCTCTCAATTTTGAAATTTGAAATTTCAATAAATGTTGTAAGGATTTTAATGCCAGACCACGCCTTTGTACAGGTAGTGGTTGAGGTTTCCTTTAATGGTTGCTTGCAGTAAGCCTAGTACGTAGTTAGGACTGGGAATCCATTTATGTAATGTAGCCATAGGATTACGATGCCAGCCGAGACAACGATGGCACCAAGACGGTGAAGAGGATAAGCTCGAGAGAGCCCTCTTTTGTAAAAGGGTCTCTAAGAAAATTAGAGTAGAGAGAGGAGGAGAGCCCAGAGCAGAGTGGTCTTGAGAGAGAGATGAGACTTGTTATAGTCCAGCCTTTGTAAACATTCATATAGACATACAGATTAATAGAAAAGAAGTTTTCTTGCACACTGTGTGTTTGACGTTTACATGTTTTTATGAATTTCATGTTTTAAATGCATAACTGGTGAAGCATTGCATAAGTTTCAATTTCTTCCTATCTTGGAGTTTTCGAGTGTAAGGAGTGCACATAGTCCGCAAGGTGTGCATTGACAGAGGTGAGACAACCTCATGAAATCTCAAGAGGGATAGCGTTGAACCTTCATCAACAGAGGTGCAAGGAGTGCATAGGAAGGAACTCTGTTTCGAGTTCAAGGAAAATAGAACTACTAAAGGTTCTGTAGATATCTGCCAAAAGGGCATTGAGCAAGTGCATAGAGTGCACCAGAGAACTGTATTTTGAGTTCTAAGGAAAGGGAAGTGTCGGAGAGAAGACACTCACAGAGTTGTTGAATACTCTGTGGGCGTTGCAAGGTTTGCATCGAGCAGAAGAACACTAGGTGGGCATAGGGAGTTTTCTTTCCAAGAAAACTTCTCAGATATGAGTTTAGTGAAATATTTAGTAGCACTAGGAGTGTGCTAGGGTGGACTTGTCCCAAGCCCATAATCTCACACTAGAAAGCGCGAGAAGAACGCACATAGAGAAAACCTTTCGAGGTTTCTGAGTTGATAAAGCTCAGGAGGGGGAGCATTTCTATAACGCAGATGAGACCCAAAGGAACCGGGATCGCAAAGGAAGCATCGAAGGTCGAGGCCTTCAAGCATCGAATTTATTCCAAGGGAAGGGAAGAGGTGCAAGCTTAGGATGAGGAGCATAGTTTCCATTGGATTGACACTAGGAGGAAAGATCTAGACCATTGAATCTACATCCAGGCACACAGGAGGAAAGAGTGCAATGAGGATAGATCTGAACCATCAGATCTAACACCAATACCTAACAATCGTTGGATCAAGCAAAGGCACGGGGGGTTTAAACCCTTAGATACCCACACTTTTAGATTTTGGGGTTTAGAGGGAAAGGGATTTTAGGGTCGCTACATCGCGAACTCCCGGTTCGCGAAATCCCGAAATTGCACGCTCAAATTTCACTATTTCAGAGTTCGGGGTTTAGAGGGGCAAGGGATTTAGGATTCGCTGCATCACAAACTCTCGGTTCACAAAATCACACTAGCCATCGAATCTGGAGTGCGGTGGCCTGAGAGTCGCTGGATCAAGGATACGTGCACAGGGTTGAGTCCCTGGGAGGTGCACAAGAAAAAGGATCTAGGTCATCATATCTAGCATCAAGTACCGATAGTCGTCGGATGCAGAAGGAGGTGTGAGGGGTTTAATCCTCATAACAACAAAGGGAAGAGGACTCATGAAGTCCCAAAAGCATCAAGGCCATCCATTTTGGTGGATAGGTGTCAAAGATCCGAGCCATTTTCGACGTTTCAGACACCGAGAGTTCAAGGAGAAGGAGTCGTGAGACAAGAAGTCCCAGCTCATGAAATTGCTAAAGCATCAGGATCGCTCATTAAGGGGACACGTGGTGAGTGGTCAAGGTTCGGGGCAAACCTCGAAAGGTTCTCTCAAGGGGTAGTATTTCAGCATTTTGGGACCCAGGAGGTTCAAGGACCAAGAACCGTCTGCAGCCAGAATCACGAAATCGTGAATTCTGAAATCCCGAAAAAGAAGACCATGGTCACGGGTAGATTTTGACATTTTGGCGTCCAGGAGTTCGAAGGACCTAGAATCGTTGCAGCCAGAATCGTGAAATTGCGAAACACCAAAACCCAAAAGCATTCGAAGGCTAAGGGAGGACCCAGAGTTGTTAAGCCCTTTCGGTGTTTCGGTGACTGGGAGTTAGAGGGACAAGGAGCCTAGGAGAGCTTGCATGCAGGAGTCCTGAAACCCCGAAACGTGAAAGGTGTGTTGGCTCAGAACAAAGAAGAGTGCCAAAAGATGAGCACGTGCATAGGTTTTCTCAAGGCCTATGCCAGAGGACAAAGGGGCCTATGGATTTGTTCAAAGGGTTCCAACAAGAGCCTGAAAATCTATTTCAGCTCAGAAAAAGAATGATCTAGAGACCGGGAGGTTGCAGAACCCT
>SNQJ01S0118296.1:12787-34690 GCA_010110895.2 Picea sitchensis
TTTACAGCTAAGACATTAATTTGACTCTGTTGCTCTTCAACTGAATCAGCCACTAGTTTGCATATACCTTGACCTCTGACAATTTGTGCAGGGGTAATTTCGAGGTCATACTCCTGTAATGATGTCATCCAGTTTGCCCATTTTTCACCCAATTCCTTTTGCACTAACAAGTTTCTGACAGCAGGGTAAGGTACAATGACTTTAGTTCTGGATTTCAGTAGATACGATCGAAAATGTTTTACTTCTTTAAAAGATGTATAAGCATGTTGATCTACAACCGGGTAATTAAGCTATGCTCCTTTGAAGAATGAGCTCATAAAGGAAATGGGGATTTAATTTATTTTAGTGTTCTTTTGGGTCAATACAGTGACATAAGATCGATCAGAGGCGAACGTATAAAGAGTGAAATCTTGTGAAAAATTAGGACTCATTAAGGAGGGAGCCTCCACTATGGATTTTTTGATGGAATCAAAATCTTGATTTTCCTACAGTCCCCAATGATACTGAACATCCTTTTTAATTAAGTTTTGCAATGGCCTTACCATTTCTGAAAAACTCGGGACAAACCTTTTGACAAAATTGATCTGGCCTAAAAAAGATTGCATAGATTTTTTGGAGGAGGGGAGAGGAAGTTTGGCAATGGCTTGAGTCCTTTCGGGATCAATGATCATCCCATCACTGGATACGATGAATCTGAGAATTTTTTCTTGTTCCACTGCAAATATAGACTTCTTAGGGTTTAGAGCTATGTCGTACTTGCGACATCGTTGTAGGGCAGACCTAAGGTGAAATAAGTGATCTTTCTTGTTTTTGGAGAAAACAATAACGTCATCAAGATAGACCACTACAGATTAATTGATGAGACCATGAAAAGAAATATCAATTGCTCTCTGGAAATTGGCCCCAACATTTAAAATACCAAAAGGAATTTTCCTGTAGGCGTAAGTACCCCATGGGGTACATAAAGTGGTTTTTAACTGGTTTGGGGGAGACATGAGGACCTGGTTGTATCCTGAAAAAGCGTCGAGTATTGACAATCTTTTGGAACTAGATATCTGCTGAATAATTTGTTCCATTGGAAGAACAGGATAATTGTGTTTGTTAGACTCTCGGTTCAAGTTCCGAAAACCGACACAGAGTCAAATTTTGCCACTATTCTTCCTTACATGGACAAGATTATAAACCCATTGTGTGTGTCTTACTCGGAAGATTATATTTGCATTCAATAGTTTGTTTATTCTTTCTTAACCATCGGTTCCAGTTTAGGGTGCATCTTTCTCATCTTCTACCGAAAAGGTTGAGTATGGGGTTTCATGGGGATGATGTGTTGTATTAAGTTAGGGTCAAAAGTTTTTAAATCATCGTATGTCCAAGCAAAGACATCCTTGAATTCTCTAAATAGTTTTATAAAAGGAGACCTCTCTTGCTTGGAACATCCTGTTCCCAGATTAATATATTGTGGATTATCATTAGTCTCTAGATTTACCTTTTTATGAGTCAAGGAAGAACTGTTTGTTTTACAATTTACCAATTTTCTGAATTTATCATGCAAATCATAAAAAATTTCTAGTCTTACCACAGATTTAGGGATAGAATTTACCAGATCCGATGTTGATTCGGGAGACCTCAGGTATGATATTACCGTAAAATTGAGGAGATATTCATCGTGGGTGCCTTCATCTATAACCACACCTTGGAAGGTGTCCTCCATGTGAAAAAAACTGATGATTTGTTGATCATCATCAAACACTCTCCAATTAGTGATGTTGTCTAGGACTGATGGTATGAACAATAACTCAATTTAAAATGCATTTGGAGAAAGCCCTTCTACAGGAAAATTTTTGGAAGTGACGTTAGCTAATAAATCAACCTCAGAATTGTTTAATCTTAGAATGGAATTGATGTTAAATGCGGAAAACTTGTGCATTAGATTCCATACCTCGGCTTGATAACATTTTAGGTGTGGTGATAGGCAATGTATGGAGTTTCTTACCTATCTGGCGACAATTTCTAAATCAACGAATACCATTAAGTTCTATACATTCATCTCTACCATTTTCTTGAGTCCTTGCAAAAGTGACTCGTATTCAACGGTGTTGTTTTTACATTCAAACTCTAATCGACAGGCGACCAAAGTTTTATTACCTGTCGGGTCAATGAGTACACATCCTGCACCATCTCCTTCTCTAGATTTGGATTCATCGAAGTAGAGATACCACATGTGAGCTTCGTCGACAGTGTTTGGAACATTTGGTAAAGTTGTTGACTGTGTGCATGTCGTGAGCTCTGACTGTTGTTCCAGATCAGTGATGGAGGAGGTTTCAACCATGAAGTTACCAAAAAAGGTGTCCATTCCATGCATTTCGAGTGAATTAGTGGAAGCAGTAAATGGTTCATTAGCATCATTCAAATCCGTCATGGTGTGCTTGAGGTAACGATCACGATTAATCCTAATTCTGTTTGGCTTTCCATTCTCTGGTAGCCACAAATGAGACCAGTCTGTTGCAAAGTATCCATGCAGCTGTTCAGACCAATCCCTTCTTAAGAATAAACCATACACTTCAGGGATGTCAACAACAATGATATCAATAATTTGGTGAAACTTAGGATTAGAGGATAGCCTAACGAGTACATTCTTTAGTTCACCAATTACCTTAACATTCGTCTGATCAAGTTGAATGATTTTAAGACTAGAGGGTTGAACTTCAGCATTGATTTTTTGGCAAATAGACTAAGGCATGACATTTGATGATGCGCTAGAATCTACCATGCAACTATGTACATTTCTATTGAAAATTTCAAAAGTTAATAAAAAGGTGGGACATTTTTGCGTGTATTAACAACAAAATTTTGTTGATTTCTAGTCGTTGTCCCTAAAATTACTTTATCTACATTTGATAAAGTTTTTTCTGTGAGGTCTCTTTTATCTGAGGGTTCAGTTGTTGTTTTAGCAGGGACCTTTTGAGTTGTTTTAGGACTGATTTCTGCAATTTTCTTGCTATTCAGATTGTTGTTTTTACTGTTTTCTGCAATGTTCTGAAGCATTTTCTGTAGAAGAAAAGGAAACTTCAAAAGTTCGTAAACATAAATATTAGCTCTACATTTCTTTAGGCCTTCGATCAAATCATATTCTAAACTTGGGGCTGCTAAATTCTGTTTTGTTTCAGTTTGTTTAAATTTTTTCTGAGGCACATTAATACTTATGTCGGAAGAGGGTTTACTTTGAGTTTTGCTTATGGTGTTGTAAGGATGGACAGTTTCAAAATTGGCTTGAAAAATACTGTTGAAAAAATGCTCGAAGACATTGGGAGATGATTCCTCTTCTTCGATTGTTTCCTCTTCAACCACATCTTCAGAATTCTTAGGGGGGACTAAGTTATCATGTGCTTCAAGGATAGTATGTATAGTGTATTGTAGGCTTTAAAAATTCATACCCTCAAGGGTTGGGTTTGGTTGGTTTGAGAGAAAAGGTTTTCTAAAAGGAGGTTTGTAACTTCCTTTTCTTGAAGATGCTTCTTCAGTTGATCTCCTCAAGTCTACGACTTGATTTGATAATGTTTGAACGACCTTTTGTAAAGTTTCCAAATATGAGGTTTTTGATTGAGTTTTGGTTTGGGGAGGTCTAGGAAGAATTTGTATTTTCATCTTAGAAGATGGGGTTATTTCTGCCTCATTACTAAGATTATCTTTTAAGCTCAAAATATATTTTTCGATCTGGCTTGCCTCCTCGAAGGCTTCCAGTAACGTTGACTTGTTAGACCTTTTAATCCAAATTGCTACATTATGGTGTAGAGCTTTGGTGAAATATGCCACAATGAGGTTTTTTGCGGGCATTGAATCAATGGGGATTTGATTTTTTAACATGAGGAACCTTTGGTTAAAATATTTTAATTTCTCCTCAGGGTTCATCTTTAAGCTGGAGAGTTCCATGACTAAGACCTCATAATTTTTATCATCTATGAACTTCTCTAGGAAATAGGACTCGAATTTGTCCCACGATACAATGGTGTGAGGTTGTTGGGTGAAATGCCATGTAGAGGCATTTCCCTCAAACATGCAAGGAAAAAGTCTACATACTACATCTTCATGTTCTCCACTTCGGAGTCTAATGGCTAGCATGAATTTTTTTATGTGATCTTCGACGATTTGTTTAGAATCAGGATCGAAATTAGGTAACCATTTATCCCGGTGTTTTGGTAAAGGGTGTTGGGGTCCAGGGACTTCCACAACATCTTGGTCGATCCATGGTCTGGCGGGATTGTTTTGATTTTCCATGGGTGTAGGCGGTGTTGAAGGCTGAGATGGTTTAGATGACACATTGCCTTCGTCAAGGATTCTCCTTCTGAAGAGGAAGGAGATGAATAAGGTGGCGAAGGTGGAATACCGGCTCCAAGAGTAGGGATATGGTCAGGATCTGTGGGATTTAAATAGACCAGTGCCTTCAAGTTGCTCTCTAATATCAAAGAAATATAGAGGTTGATTCAGTGGCCAACCAGGTTGTCTGATATGGGCCAAAGCACTGTGTGTCCTTAAAAGTGATCGACGAACAATTTCTTGTACGTCGAACCTTTGAGGGTTTGGTGTTACTGTATCAATGAGAATCTAGGGATTTTTGTTTGAGGTAGTTGTTGTTTGATAAGTAACGTCATTGTCATAATGAATTCATGTTACTATAGGGGAGTGAGTGTGTGGGGGAGGAGTCTTATGACTTCCACGTACTATCAATTGTATTCAGGCCCTCCTTCTAGTGCCATTTGTTGACAAATGAAAATGATCGTCCGTCAATTGGAAGGACGAGTCCAGTCCGGGGTTGTCTAAATAACCCAAGCCATTTGATGTAACTCGTTCTGACGGGTTTAATGGGTTTGTTATCCAATCTAAAATTCCTAAATAAACAAATAAAAGAATGAAATAACTAACTAATTACTAATTACTATATATATATATATATATATATGTACATAAGTATGACGTAACTATTGTAGATATATTTAAAAAACATATTTACTTATCTTATTTATGTACATGATATACACATTGCAAGTTTTAATCTAAACTTACAAAACTCAATGTGAAAAATGACTTCTTTGAAAAAAGAAGATAAAGTAAGAACATAATATATTTTTTTTGTTTTTTATTTAACAATCTAAACTAATAAGAAAAAATACTACGAAATAGAAATATGTGGATAGTCAAAAGCCAGACCATATATTCGAGTTTCAGTAATGAGTAAACGACAGAAAAACATAAATGATCTAACTTGTTAGTGATTTAATGATATGCATCCAAACATCTGTACGATTAGAGAACATCCAACCACCTTGTCCAATAGGGAAACTTGCAATGAACCTTAAAATTGTTCTGAATAAATGCAGAACAATGTGTTGACAGTTGAGTTTTAATAACAGAATGAATGATGAAAATAGTTGTTGTGATCTTATGATTGCAAGTAATTACATTTGAGATAAATCTAATTGTAACAACCTGCATTTAATCATTCAACTAAAAATTAAAGAGAAATCCTATCATTTGAGTTGAATAAATGATCACTCTGTTTAATACCTGAAGCATCAAATATGGACGATATTTTAAAAATAATTATCCCAAAAACATAACAGATTGTGAAGTCTAAATCTATAAAAAACTATTGGTTTATCAGGATAAACAAACCATAAACAAAAACACCATTTACAGGAAGCTAAAGCTGAAATGCAAATTTCTGTTCCATTCAAGTTTGTGAATTGATCGTCCACCTTCAACCCTAGGCCAAGATGTCTTCGTTACAAAAATATGAAGTATTTAAAGAGTTCAGGCAAACTAAGCATCCTATCTTCTAAGATATTATCAAATCCCAAGATGATTTACTAATTACAAAAATAGAGGGTGATAAAACCACTCAATATCAAACTGTATCTCCCAAAATTATAAAAGGTTTGTTTTTTTATTAGGGCAAACATACTTCTCACGCTCAGGAGATTCAATGACCCTAGGGTCAACATCCTGTTGCTTGAACCTAGGTTCATTGAGCGTTGCCTTATCACAGGGTTCTTGGATAAGAAAACTGGCCTTTCATTGGAAGGGACAAGGGGTTTTTCCAGCATAGGCTTATCAACCACAGGGACCTTTGCAGGGTTGGATGTAACAAAGCCATTGCGATATAGGAAAGTATCCCAATTGTCGCCCTGTAATTAACCCATGGTGGAATAAACTGGAATTCAAACTCTGCCTTTTATACCTTTTAGCCATTTTATATAAACTTCTCAATAAGTAAAATGGCATGTTCAACTGGAAACCGATGAAATTCATTAACATTCTTATGTGGTAAATAAAAACAAGGCTGAAACGACCTTCACATGTAACAAACTATCTTAAAACTACCAATAAACCGTGCCACCTAGTCTTTAATAGAGATATCAGCATACCTTTGTCACATCACTGGATTTTCTGAGAGGTAAAGGACAAACTCCACGACACCTCCTCCAACTTGGAATTATTAAACCATTTTTTCCCGTTAAGGGGAAGGCTTGTTGTCTGGCTCAAAAATTCCTCGGTGATTTCGATTTGAACATCACCCACTTTGTCTTGGCATCGATCAAAACAAAGGGTCAACTCCTGGGTTTCTTGCAAGTTGTAACCTTGGA
This sequence comes from Picea sitchensis, assembly GCA_010110895.2. NCBI lineage: Eukaryota > Viridiplantae > Streptophyta > Pinopsida > Pinales > Pinaceae > Picea > Picea sitchensis. Next base: position 19,429 of record SNQJ01S0118296.1, read on the forward strand.
ATTTCTTGAGAAACTCAAGCCAACCCTGACTCTTAAGTTCTTCACTCACATAGTCACACAAAACCAAGGTTTGGGATCCATTTGGTTCGACACGAACGAAAGGGGCCATACGGATTCAGACAAGCAGTCACGAAGGCAGACATAAATCATTATAAGCATGAAGGGTTTAAAAAACAGAGGAAACCAAGGAAAAAACCAAACGAATAAAAACCACCATTACCCTAGCGTGATTAAATGAGGGCATGAGGGGTTTCATACGAAAATCATACGTTTTTTGTAATGAATTTCAAAGAATACAGAATGAAGCCCAAGACTTTAACTTGGAATGATGGATCTGTCGATTTTCGACTGCCACCTCAAACAGAGTACAGGGTATGACCGGGTGTATTCGAATCTCATCATTGTGTAATGGGTGGAGTTGATTTTCTAAGGTTAGGAGAAGAGGTGTTTTACAAACCAAAGCATAATGATAAGAAAAAAGATTTACCAAGAATTATAATTAAACAAAACCATAGTATAATTGCAATCAATTCTTGGTGTATTATCAAAAACTCAAGATATATCTCATAATCGAATGAGCAACTTATAACAAAGGTTTTATTGATATATGATAGACTTCAAAGCAAACAATACTCATTAAAATATTTGCAAGAACATCAACCCTTATTAAGACATAAGCCTTAGATATAATTTTCAATACGATCATACGTTTTCAATGCTTCATTCATGCTTTTAGTCATGAATGAAGCATGAAAATGAAAATAATAAGAACAATCAATACAAGCTCTTACAGCCGAAAAGTCACCTTCAAACAACAATACTTGTGACAAAGTGTAGATAGCTACAAGGATTTTTCTTTGTTGATTTAAAAGGTGAAAATATTGTTGGAGCTTCCAATAGACACTGATATTGTGTATCAATTTCAGACTATTGAACAAAGTGACTGTAAAGAAAAAGTATCCTCTGTAGAGGATCAATGACCTCTTCGATTAGTTGAAGGATGCAAAGGTATTTTCAAAAATAGATCTCAGGTCGGGATATCACCAGGTAAGGATAAAGGATGAATACATCAACAAGACCGCCTTCAGAACAAGGTATGGTCATTATGAATTCACAGTGGTGCCATTTGGGTTGTGAATGCGCTCATTGTCTTTATGTGCCTAATGAATGGTGTATTCAGGGAATATCTAGACAAGTTTGTCATAGTATTCTTGGATGACATCCTAGTGTATTCCAATTCGGAGGAAGAGAATGAACGACATCTGAAGATGGTGTTGCAGGTGATAAGAGAGCACCAATTGTATGCCAAGTTGATAAAGTGCTCATTTTATCTGGAGAAGATCCATTACTTGGGGCATATTATTTCGAAGGATGGGATAGTTGTAGATCTTGAGAATATTGAGGCCATCAGGGAATGGTCAGCACCAAATAACATGACAGAAGTCAAATCCTTTATGGGTCTAGCTAGCTATTACATAAGATTCATTGCAGGGTTCTCAAGGATAGCTCACCCTATCACTTCCTTACAGAGGAAGGAGAAGCAATTTCAGTGGATGGATGAATGTGAGAGAAGCTTCCAACGATTGAAGAAACTGTTAACTAGTGCTCCAATCCTGAGGATTGCAGGCCTGGATGAATATTTCATGGTGTGCACAAATGCATGCAAAGAAGGGCTGGGAGGAGTCCTCAGTCAGAATGGATTCGTAATATGTTATGATTCTAGGAATTTGAAAGAGCACAAAAAGAACTATGAAACTCATGATTTGGANGGAGGTTTGAATTGAGGATAGACCATAACGGTTTGAAGTATTTGTTTGATCAACCAACCTTGAATGCTAGGCAGAGTAGGTGGTTGGAGTTTCTCTGTGAGTACGATTTTGATATCAAGCATATCAAAGGGAAGGAGAATAAATTGTTTGATGCACTCAGCAGGAGAGTACACAAATTACATGCTACATCCATTAGCATGTATCAAATCGATATAAAGGGAAGAGTTTTGGAAGCTGCAAGTGCATACTTGCAGTACAGGGAATTGGTAGTGAAGCTACAACAAGGTAAGATGTTGCAAGGAGTGGAATATTATAAGCTTGGAGCTAATGGAACACTCCTGTACAAAAACAAAGTTTATGTACCTAATGTCCAGGATTTGAAACTTGCAATTTTGAAAGAAATACATAACGTACCTTATGTTGGGAACCCTGGATACCAGAAGACCGTGGCAACAATCAAGAGCCATTAATTTTTGTTAGGTATGAAGAAAATGATTGATGAATACATCGTTAGATGTATGGAGTGCCAAAAGGTCAAATCCAAGCACAGGCACCCAACAGGTTTGTTGTAGCCTCTACCCTTTCCTGAGTGGAAGTGGGAAGTAGTGACAATGGATTTCATCACAGGATTGCCCAGAACATGAAAGAAACATGATTCCATCATGGTGGTGGTGGACAAGCTTACAAAGGCTACCCATTTTATTCCATTAAAGACTACGCACAAGGGAACTAATGTTGTCAATATCTTTATGAGAGAAATAGCATGATTGCACAGTGTTCCCAAGACAATTGTGTCTGAAAGAGACCCAAAATTTACCTCAAAGTTTTGGAAAGGGTTATTCAAGGGGTTCAGAACGAATCTGAACTTCAACACAACCTATCATCCTGAGTTTGATGGGAAAACAGAGCGGGTGAATCGAGTAATAGAATACATGCTGAGGATGTATGTGATGGACAAACCATCAAAATGGGAAGACTACCTACACTTGGTAGAATTCACCTCCAACAATGGGTATCAAGCATCACTGAAAATGAGCCCATTTGAAGCACTTTACAACAGGAAGTGAAACACTCCAGTAAGTTGGGATAACCCAACTGATAGAGCAGTAGTTGGGCCAAAGTTTCTCAAGGAAATGGACGAGCAAATGCTGAAGATTAAGCAAAATTTAAAGGCTTCCCAAGACAGGAAGAAAATTTATGCTGATAAGAACAGAACCCACAAAGATTTTAAAGTGGGTGACCATGTTTTCCTGAAAGTAAAATCCAATAGAAGTTCCCTGAAGTTGGGAAACTGCTGAAAGTTGGCAGCCAAATTTTGTGGGCCATTTGAAATCCTAGAAAGGATTGGACCAGTTGCTTATATGCTTGCATTACCTACATCCATGACTGTACATAATGTGTTTCATGTTTCATTACTTAAGACATATATACCTGATCCTAATCACGTGATTGATTGTAATGTGATCCAGGTGGAGCAAGAAGGTGTCTTGCAAGTGCATCTTGTGCGCATATTGGACTGGAAAAGAAAAATTCTTCAGAATCGAGCCACAGGGCTTGTAAAGGACCAGTGGACCTGGTACGGTCCTGAGGATGTGACATGGGAACATGAATATGCTATGTGGGAAAAATACCCGCATATTTTTTAAGATTTTGGGAATCTTATTGATGTTGTGTGAAAGTTGCATTGAGGACAGTGAAAAAATAAGGGGACAGGATTGTAATACCCTAAGGACGTGCCCCAATTGTATTATGAATTGTAATTATGTTTTATAGGCTGGTGAGCCAAGTGTATATAAGGTGGTGGGCTTATGTCTTTATTAATTCGAAGAGCCTAAGTGTTAAAGGCCAGGAGCTTGATTTTGTATATGTAATCATGAAGATTATTAATAAAATATAAACATCACTACCTGTATACCGACCACGAAGAAAGAGTGATGGGGGACTAAGCTTCCACAAGGCTGGGTAAGGGAGAGGGGGATGAAAGGTTGGGAGAGGGGCTAAGATTAAGAGCTTAAGTCCTTAAGAATAATATTTTAGTATTATTCCAAAGCTATGTGAAATTAATGTTTTATCCTAAGTCTTTGGAAGGACAGGTGACTTCCAAATGAGGAGGAGCATGCTTCATGGGTGACATGTGTCGACCTAGACACATGCAATTTAATCTAGAAAATGAGTTGTGTTGGGGGTTCATCCTGCCATTCTCTCATCCTCCGTTTGAGTTCACTATCGGTCCTCCACCTGAAACTATTTTGCCTCTGCAATGGACATCTGCATACCCTCATGCACTCGAAAACCAGTGAAAACTCGTAAACTGAGTTGTGTCTCCTGTTTGATTAGTGAGAAGCCCGACACATCCTATAATTATTGATCCTTGCTATGTATTAGCGTCTGACTGTTACTGTTTTGGGATTCCATACCCATTTTCCCAGTAGGTTGTTGTGGACACACAGATCCTTGACTAAGTGTGGCTTGTTGTTGTTGTATGTTCATTGTTGATCCTTGTTTCTGTGTCCTCATTATGCTGGAACTAGTTGAAGAAGCAGGTTGTCAGGCTTGTGAACAACACTTTTTCCAGGTGAGAGAGGTGGTTGTGGTTGAAGAGGTAGGTTGTCATGCCTGTGAGCAACTCATTCCAGGTGAGAGAGTGTGTTGAGAAAGTGAGATCTCCTTGAATGGGTCCTATAGCTGCTATAGAGCTCTGAGAATTCTAGTCTGACCTGTTGTTGAAGCCCAAGACAAGGGAGGTGAAGAAATCGATGGACTATAGGATAGTAAAGGTGTATACTCCTAGGGTGGGACAGGCATGTGGGGAATGAGAGTCTGCGAGAAGTGGGTGTAAGTGAATCATGGGAGAGAATCCTTCCCTTGTAATTGTGTGACTTCCCTATTGACCTTGCCTAGCCTAGGAATCCCTTGCCCGATGGAGCTTAGTCCCAACTCGGGGGTGACCTACTACTGAGACTGATGAGAAACGCGGTCTAAGGCTGGGAGGTTCATGGAAGGTCTACATGCAATTGGTGGTGTTACCCATCATTCTAAAAGATAAGTATCAGTTTTTGCTTAAATTATATGTTTTTCATGTCTGTGATGCTTGTATGTTAGCATGAATTCCGTTGCGTAAATGAATCATTGTTAATTCCATTAATTCTGTATGATAGTAGTAATTATGTGTTTAATATGTGTTAATTCATTTAACTTTATTAAAATGAATACTATATAAGTTTTATTCCACGGTAGAATTGCCTCGACCATGGGTTGAGGCCCGGGGAATGTTACAGTTTGGTATCGAAGTTAAGTGAGACTCTGTATCGTGGCGTTGGCCCGACGACCTGTTGGTGGCTGGGCAGAAAATGGTCGAGTTAAGGGTGTTTTGGTAGAGTTGCCTGGCTTGGTGGCAGTTGGGGACGTTACACTACAATTTACACTCAGAGGAAAGACATTGATCTATTGATTTTGGTTATGTATGTGGATGATTTAATTCTCACAGGGATTTCTTCATCTATGATTCATAGTATTCAGAAAGCATTGATGGGATAGTTTCATATGACATATCTAGACTTCTTTAATGTTTTTTTGGTCTACAGGTTCTTTATTCTTCCGAAGGAATCTCCATTTTTCAGCATAAGTATGTACTTGATTTACTTCATCTCTTTGGCATGGTTGATTGTAAACCCGCCCTTACTCTATTTTAGTCAGGATTTACCCTTTATGCATGTTGCTCCTCACCACCTGTTAATCCTTTGTTGTATCGACATCTGGTTGGGAGTTTTTTGTACTTGAATCATACACATCATGACATATCTTTTGCATTAGGAATTGTCTTTCGATTCTCTCAAGATCCTCATGAGAGTCACTGGAAGGAAACAAAGTGCATTCTGAGGTACATTTAGGGTACTACCATTTTTTGCATTCACTACTCTTTTGGTGCTTCTCAACTTGTGGGCTTCACTGAAACTAATTGGGATGGTTCGGTTGATGATCGAAAGTCCACATCTGGATTTGTCTATTTCCTTGGCTCCACACCTATTACATGGTCTTGAAAAAATCAATCTGAAATTGCTTTATCCTCTACGGAAGTTGAGTATCGTGCTACATTTCTTGCTAGTCAAGAGGTTCTTTGGATTTGATAGCTACTAACAAAGTTTGGCATTCAACAAGATCATCCCACCACTCTTTGGTGCGATATCATAGTTTCATATGCATTTCTCGCAACCCAATGGAACATCAACATACCAAAGACATTAGACAACTCATCCAAGATGGTGTTCTCGGCTTGGAGTCTTTTCCTACTAAAGTGCAAGTTTCCAACATCTTCACTAAACCTTTGGCACCACCTCTCTTTATTTAGCTACGATTGATGCTTGAGGTGAAGGAAGTTGTCTCTGGGGGGTTATCTTGAGACCTCCTACCTTCACTTTTTTTATGTTTTTTTTTTCTCTCTTTAGGGGAGGAGTTTTTTTCCTAGGAGGAGTTTTTTTCCTACGAGTTTTCTCCCTTTCTCCACTTATGAGAGTTTGTATTGTGTAGCTTAGTAGGGCTTGTAACTAGGACCCATTTTTTGAGGTTTTTGTACTTCCCTAAGTTGCACTTATGGGGGGGTGTTGATGTATAAGTTTACTTAGGACAATTCATCTTTCTTGGTTGTTTGTGGACTCACACAATGTGCTTCTTTGACTTATCACTGGAGTGGGTGAATTTCCCAACCATCTCTTTGTCTTATTACTCCAGTGAGTGAATTATCCATCTATCTCCATTCAATGATGTCTCCTCTCAGCCTATTATAAATATAAGAGATCTTCATTGTAATCAAGAAATCAGATCTAATAGATAAGTCTCTCTTTGTAGAAGGTTGTTGGTCTTTGCAATTATCTTGTGCCTTGCAATACTTATTTTTTCTCAATATATACATTATTAATATCAAGTTTAAGTTTTAGGAATGAGATTTTTTTTAATAATAATTTATGTTTTAAAATTTTAAATTGAATTTTTTTAATAAGACAAAATTCTTAAACAAAGAAATAGATAGTTTTATAAATTCGTTAAAATTAAATAATAACTTTAAGTCAATATTTTAGTGAAGTAAATTAAAATAACTTGCCATACACTAACTTATAGCATATACCCCATTTTCAAAGAGGTTATGAGGAAAACAATAAAGGGCAAGTGAGAATGGGTTGAAAAGAGCCTCAAAAGTAACAAAAGCCCTCAACCAAGTTTAAAACAAGACATACATGAATTGAATTGGAGAAGGGATTTCTCTACATAATTGAAAACGCTAGTAGAGGACAAGAAATGTGTGAGAAATATTTATGCTTGTTTTTTTAATGCCTTTTAAAGGTGAACATGAAATTTTGAAAGAACCACTCAATTGGGTAATTAAAATTAATGCAATTTCTAATTAACATTTAATGCTCTTTATTATGTTAATGGAAACAAAATTCAATATGTTAGAGTAGATATGTGACTTGAAATTAATATCATATTCAAAATATTTTAGGAAGAACTTTTAGGTAGACCTTATTTGCAATATAGTGGCACAAGGGTCATTAACCACTATACATGTATAAAGGTCATTCACCATTATAGATGCAATGCCGTGGAAAAGTTAACAATTTAGTGAAAATATAATATTATGGGATTAAGACCACAATCACTTTTATATTTTTGAGATCGCCACACAATGCATAAAGAGTCATGATAAGAAATCCCTGGATTTATGCAATGAGATGGATTATGTGCATAGATAAGGGAACCATAATGTTTTAAAATGGACAAAACTAAATGATTATCTTGATTATCTTGTTGGACAAGAGAAAGCCAATGTATGAGGAAGATTCCATTTACATGGAAGAATTAGTTAGGTTAGGGACACACGTATTGCAAAAGGATAATGAATACAATCCAAACGAGTAAAGTACTTGTCATGTGGATGTTGTTGGAAATATGGCTACAGCAGAGATGATGCAGATGATCAAGGTTGTCATTGATGGCAATCGATTGTTTATGGAGAACAGAGGCAGGAACATAGAAGCTGAAACACAGACGCTGCAACACAAATGCGAACTGCTGAAACACAAGAAATCCCTGGATTTATGCAATGAGATGGATTATGTGCATAGATAAGGGAACCATAATGTTTTAAAATGGACAAAACTAAATGATTATCTTGATTATCTTGTTGGACAAGAGAAAGCCAATGTATGAGGAAGATTCCATTTACATGGAAGAATTAGTTAGGTTAGGGACACACGTATTGCAAAAGGATAATGAATACAATCCAAACGAGTAAAGTACTTGTCATGTGGATGTTGTTGGAAATATGGCAATAGAAGAGAGGATGCGTATGTCAGTTGTTGTCATTGATGGCAATCCATTGTTTATGGAGAACAGAGGCGGAACATAGAAGCTGAAACACGACTGCCGAAACAAATGCGTAATCGCCGAAAACACGTATGTCAAAACGTAGGGATGTCAAAACACGTGATGCCAGGACCTGATGTTGAAACGTAGATGCCGAAACACAAACGCTGAATCACGTGATGCTGAAACGCGGAATGTTGAACACGCATCGTCGAACACTTAACGCTCTGGAACACGATCAGCCGAACACGAACGGCCGGAACACTCCATCACGGAACACGACCGCATTTGAACACATCAGCCGGAACACGCGATGTCGGAACACCATCATTGAACACGCATCATTGAACACGACCGCCGGAACATCGATGCCGGAACATCGGCTGGAACACACCGGAAAACAATACAGCATGAGGTGGCGCGTAGAGGAGGCGCAGAGTAAAGAGCCGCTCAAAATCAGAACCGGCATGGGGAAAAGCGTATTGAACTTAATAAAGAAAAAGGAACTCATAGCTTGGAGTTAAGAAAGGAAAGACTTTTATCGCTAAAATTGACTGCGCTAAGACAGAGGAACACAATCGCTATATATCGTGGCATAAGCGTGAAAAGGCATGCAAAGAGTTCCATCAGAAAATCAAGGAGAATGATAGCATGCAAAAGCGGAAGAAAGAATGAAAAAGGAAACCCGGTGAGGTTGGAGCTGAGAAACGCATGGAAGACCTTTGCATGTGGCGAATCTATATAATGCACTGGAAATGAGACAAATAGTTGTCATGAAGGAGAAAGAGGAAGCCGCCCTGATGTGAGAAGTATGAGAAGAACCCGCTGCGATGTGAGAAGAAATGCAGAACGGGCCGGGGATGACAAAGGAAGTCGAAAGCAGCCAGATCAAAGGCAATAAAACGCGGTAATTGTATCGAGCGCTTAAGAAAGACTGAGATGGTTAAATCAGAAAGAAAGATAAAGCAGAAATGGTGGGCGTTTACCGTAATAAATTGGTTTGAAAAAGATTTTTATTCAAGAAACTAGGGTGGTAGGTGGTGCTATAGGGAGACGATGTCTCTTTCTCTGCAAGTGGGTGCTTGTGGTGAACTGGCGTTGGTTTCGCATTCAGCTTGAAAATGGCGAAAGGAAACGGGCTTCCACCCAAAGTAAGCCGGGATTCTGGGAGAGGCTCTACTGGAAAGCGCCGGCACCGAGGTTGTAGCCTCTATGGAGTTGGCAGGCTCATAAAATGGCGATGTAATGAAGAAGCTATTAACATCCTAATAAGATGAGGTTTTTTCTCTGGTTGGGTTTCGTCTTGAAAAATTTGTGTCTCGTATTGGTGAATGAATGTTGTGTGTGATTGTTGTTCGCTATACTATCTGCTTTATGTTTAAAACTCTGAATTTCACAAGAAAGACCACCGCCACTAAGATTAATGACTCAAGTGAAAAATGAGAGTAAATCATTAATAATCTACACTAACCGATCCACCCTCACTAGTTCCATACCAACAATGGTATCAGAGCGGGTTTCCTTTAGTGTAAGGAAGATCGTGCAGTGAAAATCATGACTAGTCATGATGGTTCAACCAACAAGGCACCCATTTTGAATGGCACAAATTTTGGCCTTCTGGAAGGTATGGATGAGAACATACTTCACGTCTCTGGAGCATGTTTCATAGTAGAAACAGATTATACAAAACCAACTGTGTTTCGTCAAAGATGAAAATTAGAATTCACCTTTAATGCAAAAAGCTATGAATGCTGGCCTCGGTCCGGCCGAATCAATTTGTGAAAGTACGAATCTTCAAACTCAAGCAAAGAAATGTGGGAAAACTGATATGGGCAGCTGCGAGGGAAATGGAGAAAGTTAAAGATGCTGCTACAAACTCACGACCGAGATTTGAAATAAATAGAATGAATGAAGATGAAAACATAAGCAAGTTCTTTTTTGAGAGTTGATGAAATGGTGAAATGCCATGAGGGTTTAGAGAAACACTGATGACTCACTCTTGTCCGTAGTACTCTTGGAGATCTCTAACGAAAGATTCAATCCAAAAAGTCTCAATAGAGGAGATGAGTGAACTCAAGACATAATCCCCTGATCAGTTGCTAGGAACCTTAAACGCTTATGAAATGAGGATTAGCACAAATCAAAACTCATCTAGGGAAGCCCATTCAAAGCAGAAAAGAAAGACTGAACTTCAACTGGATGAAATCCAGGCAAAATTTGTAAGAAGGTTAAAACCTGGATCAGGAAGCATAATGGAAAACTACCTTTTAAGTGTTTTAACCTATGGTATAGGGCCATTTGTCGCTTAAATGTCCTTCCATAAAGGGAAAGAACAGAACCCAGCTGATGAAGAGAGAACCCCAAGGAAGAAATATAATAAAGAGTCAAGTATAAGAATAAAAGAAAAAGTCTGTGTAAATAATACCGATGATTCTACGAAACCTCACAGATATGAATCCTCCCATGATCAAGAAGATGATCTCCCATTCTATGGTAATAATATAGAATAACTTGAGCTGAACTGTTCAGATGATGATATGGATGCCGAAGTGGTTATGGAAGGTGAGTTGACTTGTGCCTTGGAAGAAATAAATAGACCGAGAATAAAGAAGGAGAAAGCAAAACAATTATTAATCCAGTATAAAACCAATACAGTAGACATTCCACTATTAAAGCTAGAACTTGAATAGGCGAAGAAAATTGAAGAAATACTAAAGCAACAAATATCGAGGATCCGATGTGAATATCTATAAGAAGAAGTTGTAACGCGAAGAAGGAGTTAGAAAAATTGACAAGCCCGCAATAATTCAGAATATTTCTAGTATCAAGCTTCAGAGGAGCTAAACAATATTTTAAATAGACAAAGATCTCCACAGAATAAATTGGTCTAGGATATGAAGAAGATGCAAACAATAGTAAGTTAAAAAATGAATCATTCAATGTGATGAAAGTCAGATCGTTAGCGCTGGAAGGATCTAAGATAACAAATATTGGAGCATGTCCATTTTCTCCAATAAAACAGACTCAAGTAATAAGAAAGAGCAAGCAAGTGTTGATTCGATCAATAAACTTATACAGCCAGGATGCCCAGAGAAGAGGTAAAATGACAGAGTCCAGAATGCAAACCAGAATTACAAACATAAGGACCAAAAGTCATGGTATTATCTTCCTAGGAATCAACCAAGATTCAGGAATGCTAATTTTCTTCAATGGTTATTGTTTCAGCTGCATATTTTGGGCAATAAAGTCAAAATGTCTTTATAATCTCAGAAACTTTCACAGATCGATGGCAAAAACAAGGTATCATCACAAGGGACGTGTTTCCTTACCAATAGGTAAAAGAAGGGTACAACACGTAAAATAAAGCTAATCCATTGACTCCTCTTTGATGTTGAATGAACCAAAATGCTAACTGGTCTATTCTTGGACATGTAGCTACAGAGGCAATGGAAGCACCAAGGCGTAATTAAAGAGAAACATACCGGGAACAAAATGTATGGAGAAAGAAAGATAGTCTCATTGTAACCTTGTGCTCTCGGCTCAGAAAAACGTATGACCCTACATTGACAAATGGATGTTCAAAGCATATGTCTGAAGATAAGGATAAGTTTATTACCCTGTCCGAGCGTAAAGCTGGAAAGGTAACCTTTTGGAAACAATGCACCAAAAAGTAAGGTCGTGAGAACAGATCGGTTAACTGAGCAATGGAAAGCGGGAAAAGCCTTTAACGTGTTTATTGTAGATGGGTTAAAGCACAATCTTCTGAGTGTGCTTCTCGCATGTGTGATAAAGATGTGAAGTTCTGTTTATCGCTAAAGACTCCGTAAAATTTAAAGAGATTCCTCAGAAAACGAAGGCCGAGTGGTTCTAAAATAACGCTTACATTCTAAAAGAGGGTAGAAAAGAATGTCATCTGGCGTAAATACGCGATGAAAGCCGTCAGGCACGTATCATCGACACCTACACTTTGATCATCTAATAAACTCAGAAACAGAGAATGTTGTTAGCAGATTTTCCTGAAATATCAAAACCACATGATACCGTGTGTAAGCCATGTCTAATGGGAAAACTGACCAGAACTGAGTTTAAATCAAAAGTTTTCCATCTTCAAGCAAACCCCTTCGTTAGTTCATAGTGGATCTGTTTGGCCCATCAAGAAAGGAAGGTGCAGCAAAGAAAAACTATTTCATGTTGGTTATTGATGACTATTCTCGTAAGACCTGGGTTTACTTTTTGTAATCAAAAGATGAAGTGTTTGACAAATTCAAACACTTCAAAGCACGACCGTAAAATCAAAATGGAAGGAGAATAAAGCCATCGATCCGATAGAGAGGAGAGTTCAGCTCAAGTAATTCAGTGATTTCTCGTAGGATGAGCATGGCACGTAAGAATACACACTGCAACTTCACAGTATCGAGCAGGAGATTTAACAACGGGCTCTCGTGAAATGGGTGTCAATGATGATGGAAAAGGATATTTCTCAAAGCCTGGTGAAGTAATCTTCATTATTAACCGCACATTCTTACTGAAGTTAACATTTGAGACCAAACAGTTGATAAGACTCCATATCATCGATGGTTTGTAAGACCTGCCACTATTAAGCACCTCACAATCTTTGGAAGCAAATACATCAAGAATAATGATGAGAATCTCGAAAAATATGATGGCGGTCATGAAGGAATTTTCAGGATATGCTACAAATAGCAGCACATGATGCTATAACAAGAGAATATTTATGAAATTCTGGTTATCAAAGATAGATGTTAGGCAGATGAAGAATGTCAAGAAGACACCAGTCACAGAGATGAAGAGTCGCCTTCTTGATGACGTGAAGATGAAGAACGGTGTCCAAGGTCATGAGGAAGAATCCGGTTGCAGGGATGAAGGAGATACCCAATGCCTGCCCGTGAGTTTCTTCCGCACTATTAGAAAGAATCCCACCGAAGTCAAATCATTGGTGATGAGAACAAAGGGGTTCGACTAGAAGGAAAATTTTGGCAGAATTTGAAAAGTCTCATGTGGCATTTTATCTACAATTGAACCAAAGCGAATGAAGCATGTAAAGACAAAGACCGGATAGCAGCCATGAATGAGGAGTTGGACCGGATTGAAAAGAATACCGATCTTGTACCTAGACCTTCGCATAAGAATGTGATAGGATCAAAATGGGTCTTAAGAATAAGTTAGATGAACATGGTCAGATTGTGGAGAAATAAGGCAAGATTAGTCCGCATGGATATGTCGATCAAGGACAAGACTTTGATGAAACGCTTGCTCCAAAGGAAAGAATAGAGGTTATAAGAATGTTTTAGCCTATGATGTCACAACCATTCAGCATGCCGATGGATACCAAGCTTCAAGATTTAACGGGAATCTCTAGAAGAAGGCATATGAGCAACCAAGGTTTTTCTCTCACAAACCCCGACTACGTTTGTAAGTTTAAAAAGGCATTATATGGGTTGAAGCAGCACCAAGAGCCTGGTATGGGAAACTAGACAAATATCTACACGATAAAGACTTCAAGAAAGATTCCGCAGATAGCAATTTGTATACAAAACTGGTTGCGTCGATTTCACTGGTTGTACTAGTTTATGTTGATGACATTACTTTGGCTGTACTAATCACTCCCTATTCAATGGTTTGCTAATGCAATGAAATCTGAATTGAGATGTCTATGTTTGAGAGCTGTCATACTTCCTTGGACTCAAATTACTCAGAATGATGAAGGTTTATTCCTCTCCCAAGAGAAGTATTTAAGGAGATGCTGAAAAGGTTTCAAAAGGAAGATGCTCCTCACCCGGTGAGCACACCCATGGTCCAGGGTCGGCAACTGAGCAAAGATTATACTACTCCAGAAGTGGATCAAAGAATGTACACATCTATGATAGGAAGCTTGCTATACATCACTATAACAACATGCATTATGCATGCCGCCGATGGCCTGAAGATTTCCCTAAACAGAGTCACTTAGTATTTGTCAAAAGAATTTTCAAATATCCAAAAGGCACTCTGCCTTTATGGCTATTTAGGGTACCCAAGAAATCAAAATTTTCACTAATAGCATATTCGTGATGCGACAATAATTGTGTAGATGAAATAAAGAGCACTAGTGGAGGTGCATTCTTTTTGGGAGATTCGCTAGTTGCATGGCTAAGCAAGAAGCAAAGTTCTATACTATTCACTCACAAAAGAAGAATACGTTGAAGCTGCTGCATGTTGTACTTAGTTAATATGGATGATACAAGCTCTGTGGACTTGAAGGTAACATATAAAGAACCCATCCCTCTTCACTGCGATAATACGAAAATTATTAGTGTCAAGAATCCGCCTTCATTCCAAGATCAAGATAATTAAGTATCATTTCTAAAAGATCAAAGTTGCCAATAAAGTGGTACGCTTAGAAAGACATTCCTCTCCACTGAAAGGCATTGTCGATACATTTTACCAACCGCTAATTCCAAGGCATCGCTTGAATATCTCAGACAGAAGATTGGTGTCCTACCCTGTTCTAACTAATCTCTGCACTTTGTCAGGGGGAGCGTGTGCTTAACAGATCACCTGAAGAGACATTTTGGTCTTCATATCAGTATTGAATATATGAGTGTAGCTGTGTTGAGCTTGGTTATGAACAGCAAAGATTGAATTGTACATAAGAACTGTTTTTTTTGAAGTAATATGAGAAGACTTTTTGAGAGCAGCATGGCGGCCAGATTAAAGATTGAAGACTATGAAGAAAATTTGCGAATCAGGCTTGAGCAAAATGTCAGAAGTAGATGTGTTGATTATATGATTGAATAAAATTTGTGTCCAGGACAGAGCATAGTTGATTGATTCAAACAAGCGCAGGTCCATAGGATCTTTTCACAAGAAGCCTGGCTACTGAACTTAGCAGAGTTGCAGCAAGTAAAATTACATAAAGATCAGCGTTGATACCTTTCTAAGGTATTATAGTTGAGTGCACCAAGTCAGGGGGAGCCTGAAGAGAACAGATTTAAATCCTTTGTCCTTGATGTCAAAGGGGGAGCAATGAAAGATATATTGCCATCAATGTCAAAGGGGGAGATTGTTGGAAATATGGCTACAGCAGAGATGATGCAGATGATCAAGGTTGTCATTGTTGGAAATCGATTGTT